>CM050323.1:3425086-3440850 GCA_027475135.1 Bactrocera correcta | reverse complement strand
ATGAATTCAATCACGATTTCAATGATGATTTCGGCTGATTTTTGATGAATTCAAGCACAGTTTCGTTGGAATTTCCGGTGATCACGGATTTTGTTTGGTCCACATTGAAAACGTTGAAACCACTCGTGCACCCTGCTACGGGATAGGCAATCATCGCCATAAAATTGTTTCATCAATTGAAACGTTTTGGTAAAGGTTTTACCTATTTTAAAACAAAATTTAATGTTGGTTCTTTGTCCGAAGCTCATTTTCGCACCGATAACCAAACATACTGACACTTTAAACGTAACAACTTCACTTCCTATCAATGAAATGTCATGAAATTCTCACTAAACTATCGATAAAGCTTGCAGATTCTAACGCATCAGTCGAAATATAGATGGCGCTCTCAGGGTGTATTAGATTCCTGTTTACTTTGGAACGTTGCTTGTACTAAAGTAGTTCTATGAGCTTCCACGTTGCGTTGTTGAGTCTTGAAATCGTGAGGAATAAGCCAACCCATTTTAGAAAATTTTAACTTCAGACACGAAACAAGCTGACACAGCAGCTGCACTTAATATGCGTGACTGGCAGAAGTTTATTGCGTGCATGCCACTTTGAGTCAGGGAGCCCTTACTGAATTTGTATGGCTTTAAGGAATAAGCTAAGTAAATTGTAGGCAAACGCCTGTACTTTTTTTTGAAAAAATTTTATTTCTTTGTTTATTTAAGTTAGAGATAATGGTTACTAAATCACTATTTTTTTTTTTTTTTTTTTTTTTGAAAAACAGCGTCGCGTTAATATCCGTGAATCAATGCTTTCTGGCTACCAGAGTATGATGAAAAGTATTATAACTGTCGATGTGTCTTGGATCTGTGCTTACGCCCCGAAAAAATACGATCTATCGGCCGAATATCGTAGCAAAGGTGAGCTGAAGCCGAAAAAACACTTCAAAGCATGCTTAAAATCAAAGTTATGTTGACAGTTTTCGTCGATTATCGAGGTGTGGTGCCATACACCGACTAAACGGTTTTTATTTAAAAGACCACTGAAATCATATATAATAAATTAAATATATCTGATTTACTGCCAAGGCTTCAAGCACTTAAACTCTTTCTTTAAATAAAGTAAGTGAGCAAAGACAACAGCGTGTAAACATTAACATACCTCAGTAAGCTTTTTCTGATGGTGGCTGCTTGACTGCAGGCACATGTTGACCTTTAGACGTTACGGTTAAGCGAGGCAGAGACAAAAGTTACTATGCAAATTAAATAGCATATTTCGGTGTTTATTTAAGCATCGCGTCTGAAAAGTTTAAATACCAACGCTTTTATTAAATATTAATGCGGCAAAGTGCATGCTGAAAATATGTATTTAGTTTAATTTTTAAATTTTTGGGAAAATTTAGAAATATGGGTGTGTGAGTAAACTTTTTGACTTATATAATTATTATTATTATAAATTTATTATAAAAATTTAAAAAAGAAGGCCACGTACTGTCCATAGTGGTTATATATATAGCGCAAAATTAAAGTTGCTGTTTGATCATTTTTTTTTTTAATCAAGAATCTTTATTTATTTCATATCTTTCATATAATGAACTTGTTGTTTAAGGGGGTATTCTAGTCTATAAGCATGAATTTCAAGTAATTTTTAAAGTCACGTAAAAAAAAGGCAATTAATATTTTTACTATCCATTTTTTTATTAGTTATTTATTAATTTTTGAAGAGTACAGAAAAAATTAAGAAGGAAAAAATTTCTAAAATTATGAGCTGACGAAGTGGAGGGTCTCTAAAAATTTCCACGTGACCATGCCCATGATTTAAACTATCCTAGTTATCTGAAAAAAAAATATTCTTAATCTAGATTATCGTCGCAATGGTCGGAACTACGAAAAAGTGGGAAACATTTTTTTTCACAAAATGGCGACTGCCTGAAAAAAAATTTTTTTTTTATCACTTTTTCTGACTATTTCGAATTTTTTAAAAATAATTAAAATAAAAATTTTGGAATGGGGCTAATTTCAACCATACACAAGCCTATAAAGAAGACTCAATAAAAATTTCAAGTAAATCGGTCCAGTAGAACCTGAGAAATTGTGGACATCGTTCCGAAAAAGTCAGTTTTGAGAAAAACGCGTTTAAAGTTTCGCGTTCCGGTCGAACCAGTTTGGATGCCGGGTCAGAAAAATGCCTATATCTCCGAGAATAATTTGAATTTTGAAATCCTCTTATACATATATTCTTGAATAGTTAAACTTTGAAAATATAAAAAAAAAAATTAGATATTTTTAAATTTCTAGACTAGAATACTCCCTTAAATCTTGTGTTAGTGATAAATGCACATACATAACAAACCCTAGAAAAAAATATTGTTATAAACAATAATATATCGTTATCGTTTTGGTTGAATAATCCTGAAAAATAATTTTTTCAGTGTATTCGAACAGTTGTTCAATAGTTGGCAAATTCCTTTCTTTCAAAATTCCAATGTAATTTTCGGCATGCACAGATCTTTTAAGAATAATAAACTACACAACCCCACAAATGGCTTTAGCCTGTCACATCAATAAATAGGGCGAAGGCTTAGGGTAGGTAAAACACAGATTTCCAAAAAAACGCATTTCCGTGTGATCCAAACAAATTAAATTTGGATTTGTCGGCAGAAATAACATTCCCTCAGTCTGATACAACCCAAAAATTTTTGTGAGATTTTGCCCACTCTAGTCGCTGATTCTTCATTCATTCGGGTAATGTGAAGTGGTTCTTTTGCCTTCTGAAATATCAAATAAAAAAATTAAATTAATTATAACAATTTATTCTCGAACATTGTAATTATAGCACATATTTGACAGATTGTCTTGTAAATCGACTCAAAATCTACTCAATAATTATGACATATTTTGTGAATTAGAAATGTTGAGGAATGTGAATTCTACCACCACCCGCAAAGTCAATAATAACTGGAATTTGAACTTTAAATTCTTGGTTTATTCAACTTATTCGTTTGTAATTAGTATTAATTTAGTAACTTAGTTACACTTGAATTACGACAGAATTGCTGTGATGCCAATTCAAATTCAATAGACGAATATTATACACTCTCACAAGTATCAAAAGTGTGTGCATAATTTCAGCCTCTGGCAAAACTTTACTTTAAAGTTCGACACTCATTGAAATTGTCTTTTTCACAACTTATATCAGCCTGCTATCCTATCTCCATACTTCCGCGATCTGTGTGTCAACATCAGCTTTTAATATATTTCAATTATTCATTACCCTTCAGAACATTTTGTTGTCAAAGTTCAGACTCAAAACACTTCATTTCCCACCTGTTGAAAACCAGAAATAAAGACTAACAAGTACATGTCGTATCTAAAGAATCGTTCTGCGTCGAGTACGCTGATATCAATTAAATGAATTCAATAAAAGGTTATTGTGTCATTTCTTAGTCCCAATATCGCAAGGATCAATGAAAACCATTTTGAAAGAGCATTTGTGCCTAAGAAAAGAGAAAGCACGTTTTGTCCGAAAATCACTAAATTTTTACGAAAAACAGCGTAGCATCAACGTCTGACTATCAAGATGTTCTTAAGCTTATTATTACTGGCGTTGAGTCTCGGGTCTGCACTTTCGACGTATTATTGTAAACATCGTCAGAGAAATGTCTGTCCTCTTTCACTAAGCAAACTTGAAGCTTTATTGATATCGACATCTGTCTGCCCAGTCATCACTATCTGCGAACTTAAGAACTTTCTCTACTAAAAATGCTCCATTATATCGGAATTGAATTCAAAATCATCCTTGTCCTTCCTTTAATCCTCTATCTAAGTCTACTTCTGTAGCTGAATATTTATGAGTGAACCTGATGGACATATTCTAAGTAGATGTTTGTTAGAACTAGGACAAAGTATTACAAAAGATTTTTCAGTATCTAAGATAAACCAGTAAAATCTCTAGTTCTCCTTTGGTGCAGAAGTGAACTTTTGTTTACATATCCGACTTTGGTTAGCAACTCAAGAAAATTGTTGTTGCATTTGTTATGTTCAAAGTTCCTCTTTAAACTTAGAGAACACTTTTTCCAGGTAATAATATATCCAATTTTGGATAGCTGACATACAAATTAAATAGCCAAGTGTCAAGTTCATATATGGAAAACTCTTTTATTTGAAAAGATATCTTCGGGAAATTTAGCATGGATTAATGCTAACTAAACAATCGACATTAGGTTTTTGAATGAAAACTTTTTTATTTATAATAATAGTTCTGTAGAACCAAAAACAAAATCTTAAACAAATCCTAAAATATATTTTAATGCAAGTAATAATCTGTATGTATATATGTATCTGTAGAAGAAGCTTGGAATGTGATACTATATTCCCATAGCCATAGGCAACGGAAATTGCTTACGTGCAAAATCAATTCTGCCGCCTTTGCATCTGAACAAAGCTATGCACATACACAGATTTGTATGTGTACTTTGCTTGTATGTAATTGTAAATTATCAATTACTTAGAATGACTAAGGATAACCTTTATGTCCTATTCCACCACTATATAATTATTGACAGCTGCATAATTGAAGCAATCTCTGCTGGAGACTGCCGAGGCGTAATAAGGAGCACACTACAAAGAAGAGTCTCCCAAGTGGTCAATAAGTACGTTCGACCGCAACAAATACCGCATTTTTTTAAATCGCAAAAAGCGCTTTTTCTTTTTTGCTTTTCATGACCAGGAGGTTTAAGTGATGGAGTGACGTAATCCCCAAATTCGAAATCTCTTGTGAAAACCGATCATCAAACAAATCCATTTTAAATTTAATAAATATTTTATATTGGGAATAGCGTTTGAGTTCCAGTTTGTTTTCAGACATTCAGTGCAAGTAAGTTTTCTGGTGTCACACGTGCACACGTACAAATAAAAATTCATCACTGCTTTCATATCACGTTCTTTATACCCTCTACTTCAAGGACGCATAATTCAATAAAACAAAATAATTAATTTTGTGTATGGTACTCTTCAAATATAAACAAAGAAATTACAAAAAATGTATAAAAAAATATCAAATGCTTGTTTTTGTCAATTACCAAAAAAGCTTAAATCTTGGGTCTTTGGTCTAAAATACCCCTCTAATGACGAAAATATGCGAATTCAGTCTACAAACTAATAACAATTTTTGCTGTTCTATAAAAACACAAATTTGGGACAGTGTTTTCCTTAAGATTATAACATGATATTAATGTTTTAGGACTGCATATGAATGGAATTGATCCACACCTTGATCAAAACCCTACATTTTTAATATAATGAACTTCGATTCTATTGTTGATGTTTTCCAAAAACTCACTACATTAAAGTTAGTCTCTTTGTCTGAGTATATATCAATATATATCTCTGATTATAAATATTCTAATTTTAATCTGACCTTACCTGTAGTCCCCTTAGCTTCGTGTATTAAATATGCTTACCTAATGCAATATGAACAATTTTTTTGATTATAATTTAAAAATTAACTTCATTTATCAGACATAAATGGTTTGAAAATTTTAATAAACTTAAACCTAATATCCTCGTAAAAAATTGTTTGCAATGAGATTTTGGCAAGAACAATTTGAATTGTTGATTTGTGTTCAATGTAACGAAAGACTCCTCTATTGAAAATGCTTTAAACACATTTGCCCCACATAATAACATTATACAATCTGAAGTAACCCCTTGTTACCTTTCTTTCGTCGCATTTATTTAATGGGCTACAAGCTACAGGTATTTCGAAATACTTAATTTCATTACTCATAACTAAAAGCCCAATTTAGTTAATGGAGGCAGTAAAAGCCTTTATTTATTTAGGCTCTTGTAACTTATCTTCTGCAAACAGTCATAATGCAAACGCCCACGTGGTTAAGAATAAACCGGTCATGTGAGTGTTTTTTTAATAAAGCCTTAAGGCCGTTGACCTCTCTCATAATAACTTTATAGCTTACTTTTTACTTATGTGACGTCAGATGTCACCAAATGACGCAGCAATTCAAAATAGGTCATAAAAATAAATTCATAAAAAAATACCGATTGAAGTAATTGGTTGGGTAAAAAGACTAGTTCGCTCCGAATACGTGGAATGGTTTTAGATTCGTGCTCTCTGCTAGATAAGTTGAGTTCCGATTTATTTAGTTCTGGAAGCAGCAAATAAGCTTTTCAGTTGAAGTCTGCACAAGAGCATCAGTGGGCTCAGTCGAACAAACACTTCTTCATCCATCACTATTGATTGTGCCAGGCTACGGGATTTATACCCGTTGCTTGTCATCATTGTTTTAGTTGTTTCTAATAATTTTTAGTTACCTGTTTAAGTTTATTTCAACAAAATTCGATAATACTTGACACGAGAGTGTGATTTGTGGACACTTATTGCCCACTTGATGCTCTTATTAAGTCTCTAAAGCCCACTAGACATGCTGGTCAGCCAACTTCGGCTAAGTGTGAAGCATTTACGCTAACCACTTGGCTCACACCCACTCACCACTCAAGCCCCGAGGCCATCATTTGGCATTGGAAAGTTGTGAAAAACGAGTATTTAACTTTGGGATTTAAATTCTGTGGTAATTAATTATTGAAAAGTTTTCGCTTGCATTTTATTTACGCTCATTAATTAGCTAAACAACTTCGTGCCAAAAGAGCACATATACCTACTTACCCACACACACACACACACAGATCTACTTTATGCGTGGTAGTCATTATTTCTCGCAACGTCCGCAACGCCCTCATTTCCATCTCTAATGCCGCCTGACTTTCCTTCTACTTTTGGTTGAATAATGAAATCGTTGCACGCGCTTTATGCTGCAATGTCAACCGCAATTAAAATCTGAAATAAAATTGTCATCCACAGCTCTTAAATGGATGCGCAAACAGCACTATTCCGCAGCTCTGGCTCCATTTTCGGCTCCTCCCCGCCACTTTGCTATTTCGCTTGCTGTGATTGTTCTTCTTGTTGTTTGTTGTCTGTTTGTTGTATTTTTTGTTTGTGTTGATTTTGGTGTTGTCTTTGCGTTGTTATTGTTAACTTTCCTGCGTTTTGTTGTTTATTGTGGCTGGTGGCTGTTAGCATCATTGCGGAAAGGTTTGCGTTCTCGTGTATTCATATTCGGAAATTATGCGAAAACGTCAGGCTCATTGTATGGTGTGGGCCATAAATTCAGAATGGCTCGAAATGAAATGAATTCGCTTAAAATTGTCGCCTGTTTATAATTGTTGCTCGATTTATGCTAAACTGCATAGTCAAAGGAGTTTTCAGCTGAAATTCGCTTACTGTCAAAGTAACACTTAGAAGTTACCGATATATGGAGAATTAGACATGTCTAAAATGTTAGATAATGTAACGGTAAGAATTTGAATTTTCAACGTATTGATTTTAAGACCCTAATCACCTGTTACTAATGAATAATTTTGAGATTTTTTTGCGAAAAATATTTATTTGGGTTTTTATGCTATTTCATTAGCTTCTGATATCCCGAAAACTTAATGTTTTACCCGGATAACTGTATACCCAGATTTTACCTTTAAGACATTGAATAATTGAATTCCCCGCTTTACTGCACACTATTCTCTATCCAAATACGAAAATGTTCATAACACTGGTCAACACTAGTTTTGGTGCCAATAAACTGTATTATTTTATTAACTTAGGACTGTATAACACATACCAAAAATTTTGACTTCCTACGTGTACTTTTCATCTAACAAAAAAACAAATTTATAAAGGAAAACAGCATTTATTAAATTATGATGTATACAAAATATTCTTTTTCCCGACTTTTGTGAATGAGATCTATTAGGACAATCCCGTTGCATATCCCTGCTGCTGGTAGGCCATCATACACCCATCCCATCGACCTTGATATCTCACCTCTAACGTCCTGGTGAAACCGCTCTCCTTGTTCTTTGCTATAGAAGCCAAGATTCTCTACAAATTGATAAAATGACTGTGGAGGTAGTGCACATTGATGGACAAACGAAGTCCACGCAGCTTGTTCCAAATCATTCATCGAACTTAAGAAATCAGTATCCTTAATTAATGTTCTTATCTTTGGACTATCAAAAATTCTTACTTTTAGCTTTTCTATGCTTAGACCAGTAATTTTCCTTGATCGTTGTTGGTGACATTTTAGCGAACAATATCTTTTTTCCCACAGTTGATGGGTATTTGGTTTATCCACTCTGCTGTCCTAATAAGAAATTGACCATTTTAAGATCAACACGAATACTCTTTTGGTGTTCGTTATGTTTGACTTTGTCTAACACGATATATTTTGATACCCCTCTTTTAATTTTGTTGAATGAGCAAGTAGAACTGACTCATACTGTTTCTTTGACCGCTGACCCACTGTCTCAAGTATTCACAACATATTTTATAAACCATTTGAGGTATCCACGGTCTGTATTCATCCACATCCGTTATAGGTTTTGCATATTTTTTAACCGTGTATTTACCACAGATGAAACAAAACACCTTTGGCTCCATAAGACAACTTCTTTGCGATAAAGACATGATGTTAGAGAAAAAATATTTTCACACAAATGTTCCCATAAGTTAGCAGAAAGAACTAGTTAAAGTACTGATTACAGCCAATATTCAAACGAGAGCGTAGACCACACTTAGGAAAAAAATTAAAAATAATTTAGTTTTACCAATTGACACTTAGTCCAGAACCGTTGACACTATCTCTGCACCAAATTTTTTTTTTCTGTTTGTTTTCTTTTTGTAGGCCAGTGTAATCGTCAAACAGCTTGTTTTTGGAAGAATAAATAAAATATTGACTATAAAAACGAACAAGACCTAGAGAGTTCTCCATCCGTTCCATATTTGTTTTTCTTTGGATTTTTAAATAAATAATAATCTTATAAAAAGTAGATATATTTCTTTTTTAATATTTTATACAATACAATAATAGTAGATTGTTTAGAACTCGAATGTATTTGAGATTTGTTCAATACCGATACTTTTACGCATTGCAACACACGAAAGCCTTGGGGAAAGCTATACTACGAGTACTTACTTCTGCGAGACGATGTTAAGAAGAGGGTAAACTTCACGAAAAAGTTTAAGTTACTCTCGGCAGTAAGGCCGGCCGGAATGATTCTACACTTAATCTGCTACTAAGAGGTAGCACTTTTCGGTGGTACTCACGGTTAGAAAACTCCAGAGGACACTGGAACAGGCATTGCGGAATCGCATAGCAAGCATTCCATATGCATGGGATGTTTTCCGAGCAAATTTCAAGCAGAAGTCTTAGCTACATAAGTCAGTAAGTAGTAAGTCAGTGTGCAGAAATCAATCTCCAACGCAATATCGCAACCAGCGCATCGCTTACTCAGCGATAGTGAAGCGGCGTTAAAATCGATCTCAGCCTATGAGGTTAACTCGCTTTCAGTGGAGGAGTTAAGTGGAAGGTTAAACCCCTTTCAGTTTGCAACCGTGTACACCTGATCAGGATGCCGGGACATAAAGGAGTCGTCTGGCCGAGGAACTCCCCGCTCTGCTGGGGCTTTGAGGACTATGGAGCCAGAACCATGTATTGCGGTGAGATCTCACACCATATAAGAGCTGCGCCGCACAAGAGTGGGTAGAGAAAGATAATGACAGCAAGCAATAGGTATGCGCCATTCTAAGCCGCTATTGGGAGGTTTCAACCTAGGAAGGTTCAATAATATTGTCAACCTCCCCCGAAATAAATTCCGTCTACTTGTTCCGCTCTATAATAAGCATTGCATGTTTAAAAAACTCTTGCCTACGTAGAGTGCTAAGCCTTTGCGAATACATGTGATGGAGGAGAAGGGACAATAGACCCTAGGTCGCGGTGAAAACCTCATCTAATTTTTATTATTCTCTATTGTTTTGTAAAATGATTACTTACGTTGAACATAAATTAGCGATTTCGTCTTAGTTTGAATGCTCTGTGATCATTTTTGATAAAAGTTTGCAACCTCACTAGTTATTGAAGATCTTTCCTTGCAAAAGAGAAAAAATAAATTAAGTAGCCAACAACAGTATCTATAAAAGAGCTATCTTAATTCTAATCCAGCGAAAAAATCAACTACCACTACAAACATATTGTAATACTGTGTACACAGGATCCTCAAGGAAATAGCCAACAGCAAATGCGCACGAAACCAAATGACAATTGAAATTGAATTTAGTGAAATTTTGTTATTTTTATGCAAATTCGCCGCCAAAACGAAAAATGACTGTCGAACGAAGAAGGAAGATAGCAGCATGAAGAAGCAGCAGTAGAATCACGGGTTGGTAGTAAAATAAATGACGAGGAAGCGCAGCGATTTTTTCGCAGTCAAGCAAAAAAATAAAAAAAAATAAAATAAAATAAAATGCAGTGGTTGGAGTGGCGTTCAAATGAAAATGAAATCAAATAAAATTCAATTTAAGGAGACAACACAACGAACAGTGCGTGTGTGGGGATGTGGCAACACTGGTTGGCGGAGGTGTGGCGCACTTGAAACATTGCAAATACACACATGTGTTGGCATTTATCTATGTTTCGCTTTTCGTGTGAAACGCACTTGCAAATGAACAAGCTCGCTCAAACACACATACACAGACATACATGCAAGTATTTGTGTGTTTGCCTGCTTGCCACATTAGAATGCGCACGAAAGTAAACCAACGCACTTATCGCCCGCTCCAGTTGCGCGGTGGCGTGTCGCTGCTTGCTGGCGTGTTGAATCAACAACTCATGCGTTCAAATTGCTCCACATTTAGCGGGACAGTTGCGATGATATTTTTTCGCATCCGCCCGACACATTTGCCTTTGCCGGCAAAGTACTTCAGCGTTCATTTAGCTTTCAAACTCCTCCGCCGGCTCTTCAATTTAGCGTCACCAGCTGTTCGTTTGTTCGGCTGTGGCTCCACAAAGCGGTTGGATTTCATTTCACGCTGAAAGTGCCGTAGTCTTCACTTTACTTGCGCCACCTTCTTCGCTATATGTTTGCGCCTTTGTCCATATGTTACAACTTATGTTTGCACATATTTATTTGTGTGTAAGTGTGTGTGTGTGTGTATATGAGTATGTGGTTGGCAGGTGGTGTTCTCTCATTAGTCCCGCATTCGCCTGGCAGACGATGTCATGAAGTTTATATGCCATTAATAAACCTTTTATTTCACATTATGATACTATATAAGCATATACCCTCTATGAAATAAATTCCATAGTGTTAATTTGATTGGTTTTGATTGTTAATAGTTTCTTTAATATTTTGTAAGATTTCGTGAAAGTGTTGTTTTTGATTATCTCAGGACCAGCATCCTCTGTTAATATACCAACCTCTTAAATTTTTCCATAAATTTATGGAATTTATGCTTCGAAATGTTTTCTGTTTTGATTGTGTTAATATAAGCAATTTTTTTTTTGATTTTTGTTTTAGAAAATATCTCAGGATCTCTGCAAAGACTTCGTTTTAAAGGGTGAATATATTGAGAAATATTCTTTCATCGAACAATAGTTGATAAAATTATCATTGAAAGGAGGGATTGATTGAGGTGATCCCTAGAGCTTGGTTTGTAGATACGTACTCGTATCAGGTGGGCTCAAAGTGTTTTCACTTTAAATGACAAAGCGCCCGGTAGATTTGAACGCATATGACGTACAGTGAGCCATGTTCAAATTTCGCAACTGTCAGAGAATTAATTCCCCTATTGAGTGACCCGTGTTGGTATTAAGAAGTTGGAAGATGGCTTTAACCAGTAAAAATAAACGTTGGTATATCTTACTTGCACCACGCAATGAGTAATTAGTCTCCTATATAAAGTTTTACGGATATTCAACTATCTATGGATCATTAAGAATGAAATAAAATGGAAAATCAGCAATATCCAGACCCTGACCTATCAATATCTGAAAGCATAATAGACTGCCTCAGCTGCAGGATTGTGTCTTAAACGTGAAAGCTTGGGATGGATTCCTAAGTTGTACTTCGCAATTTAAACTATAAATGGAAAAGTCGACGAACTGCTCCTTTTATAAAACAAAAACGTTAAAAATCTCCCGCTGAATCGTCTTTGTGTGTTCCGACTGGTAATGGATTCCACAGTACCACAACAGGTCGAGGGCTATGTGCATGTGGTCCTGAATTTCTTTATACTTGTGAGTCCAGGAGCAGGTAGTTCTCTGAAAAGAGTCTGCAACGGGCCAGAAAGTAATCGAAAGGGAGGGCACTAAGCTTAGAACTGATGCCGAGTCTAGCTTCAAGAAGGCAACAGCATCTGCGACAGTCGGGACCAAACCTTGTAACCAAAGTATGGCTGTTTCTGCTAATAGCGCGTTTACTAAAGATATTTATATCCTGGCATCAAAAGATCGCTCGTTAAGTCTCTCAGGATGACAATGCAGTGTACCAATAACCCTTCTATAAAAAATTCAAGAAACAAATCTTCAAAAATTCCAGATATTTGGAGCCGCAGTTCATCCGAATTTGCTCATGGGCTAGACGCTTTCGAGTGAGGAGTGTTTACATTTTGTTATTACAAGGAGAATTTGTTATATCTTATTTTCTTTGTTTTTTTTTTTTTTTTTGCTACTTGGAAAATTGAGGCGAGGGAGCAAAGTGCGGTTGCCACATCGGAAGGCATGAGTTATCGAGAGTTTGCTGCTGGAACCCAACGCATATACACATATGTATGTATAATATATTTACTAGAACTCAGTAGGACCCCTTTTCTTTTAACTCTGAATCTGGGTGGAAAGACTTAGCACTTTACAACAACGCCTACTTTGATATATGATTGTTGAAACGTCAAAGTTTTGAAAATAGCGAATCGAATAAACAACTTTGGGCTAAATTAGAAGGATAAAGTAGTAATTACAGGTAGAGTGATGGCTCTCCTGTGAAGAAAGCAGAGCTTTGAGAAGTGACGAAATGGGACGGCGCGGAGAGAAAACCCGAAGTTATTGTTTCCAAATACTTGAATTGAAACTGTGTACAGTTCATTTCTTCCTAGTCTTTTAGGTTCTTCTTTTCCGACAGGGTAGATTCAGTTTTAAGTCCTTTGTTTTGTATGTTCGTACGGTGTAGGCGTTCGTCTGTGTTCTAAAATGTTTGGTAAATTGAATTTTAAGATTTATAACGTTGCAGTTTGTTGATTCGCTTCCGCATTGCTTTGGGAAATTGCTGCGGCATAGACGCGCTTCTGCGGTTAAAGCACCCACGAGCGCTTGCCAGCTAGTAATAAGACGTAACCGTTTCAAACGAATGTGCTTAGGCGTGTGCTTTTACCAAAATTATAAATGCTTTTGAGCTGAGTATGATGCCGGAAAGGCGCTCAACAGGCACCTTTTAAATTTGAAAATAAAGAAAGGAAAAAAGCGAAAAAATACAACGGAACTGTTAGGCGCATTTGTAATGGCCTTAACTGCTTTGTAGCTTCCGAGTTCATTTGCACTAATCGACTCTCTAACACCAAACATAAATGCTGCATAGGAAGGTATGTAATCGATAACTTGCGACGAAAGTGCGGGCGATAGTGAATAGTGTTTCTTAAATGCAAGTATTAAAAGACTTCTTGTTGGTAAGAACACAAATTGAATGTATGGTACTTCAGTTAAAAGCACTTTTCTACAAACTAAGTAAAAACCACCAGTCTAAGTGTGTTTTGTATTGGTAAATTTTAAGCTGTTTGTTCAGTTAAGAGGTTTGGAAGTATTCAGTTAGTCCCGAGTAGGTCGGTTTATCTTCAAAGAGAGTGAGTTATGGGTAGGCACATTCGGTCCATTTTCCCTATGAGTTGGTTACCCGAAGCCGAGAATCGGTTGTTATGTGTGCTTCCCGAAGTTAGTTTGTCACGAGAACCACATAAAATGGTAAAATATTATAACTATTTAATTAAGTATTATTAAGGTTGTACTTGATGGAATTTCAATGAACAGTGTTTCTTATAGTGTTCGATATATTTAGAGTTGTTTAAATATCATACCTGAAGACTGCGTCATCTCTACCACATATACTTTAAAGACCTGCTAAGAAACCTTACTACAGAACTTGGCAATATTTGAGTTTTAGGCTTTTATCGTTTTAATGATTTTAGAGGAATTTTATTTTAATACTTCCGCTTAGAATACATTGTTAGATAGATATAATTCTTCTTCAGGGAATAAAACCGCATACTTATTGCCATCCATTACGAACATTTCAGTACTAACTGTAAACAGTAATGCAATGTCTAAAGAATAAATATCAAAAAGCACTTTTTCAAATGATTAAATGGACGATTCTAACCGAGAACATATTTGGACAGCTTATAACGTCGGAACGAGGAACCGATCACAAATATGTTGAAGGAGCTAATGTCAGTGTCGCCTAACCTCCTGATACGATGAAGAAATGTTTCAATATCAATCTTGAAAAAGCTGGACAATTTGAGAGAAAATGGGTGAATGTTTCCATCTGCCATTCTTCTTTCGGAGACTCGTACCCACTCCAATGAGAGCGGAGTCTCTTGTGAGCTCATCGACCTTGCAGTTCCTCGCAACTCTGCATTAACAGAGATATAAACGAGTCTGAAAATGAGGCATCTTACATCTAGTGAGGATAGACACTTCTTGAATAATTGGAGCCCACACTGAAGCTTGGAAAAAACAATTTGTTTTTCTATTCATTGGCGGCAAGTGTTTAGAGATCTCTGCACGACCTTGTAGCTTTGCTTCTAATAACAAAAGGAGGTATCCTGAAGCTGAGTGCAATGCGATTTCCCCTTCTCATTGTGAATAATGACGCTCTTAGTGGGAACCTCACAGAGTCACATAAAGCGCATCTGAGTGAAATGTAAAGTATTTTCGTATATATAAATTGTTGCTATGTGATTCTTAATTCCCATCAATTTGTATGTTATCCTGTATCTGTAACAACTTGCATGTTAGCGGCACTACCCAGAAGAGTGAAATATGATGGACAAGCTGGTGACTATTAAATAATAAAATAAATAATTCTGTTGTTGTTGTAGTTGTTGTTGGGGCAAGTTAATCAGTAAGGAATACTATGAATATCAGTGGCCAAATTATAAGTTGTTTTAACAGTTTCGAGCGTGTAAAGAGATGGTTGTGGGACTGACGTGTACGAGGTCCAAGTGACTTTTTCCTACTTTCAAAAGTAAAGAGAATCTTAAAGGGTCGTCGTTTTACAAGATAGACAAAGGTCATTAAAAAAGTTAAGTTTAACCCAAAAATCTAATTTGAGAAGTGTTTCGACGATTGGAAGAAGAACTGGTGTAAGAACCTATTTGGAAGGCGACAACTTTAGTGCGGAGGAATGAATAAATATTTTTTTTAAAAACAGAAAATTCTTGCACGTTTTGAACACACACCAAGGTTTTAATTTGCAAATGTAATTGGATAATCACTCTTTCGGGCTCATTCATTGGGGGAAAAATACAAATAATAATAATTCCGATTATTCTTATCGGTTATACACATCCAAAATATTACTATATTGGTGAAAGCTACTTCCGTATCTAAAAAGGATACTAACACTTTTAATAATTTAAATTTTTTGCTGAAATGTGGTTTGAACTACTTTTCTGGTAACTAGTCAGGTCGACAACAAAATAGTTCACATTGGGAAGTGACCTTATATGCAATGAAAAACGGTTATACACAGCTACTTCTCTTAAAAAAAAAAAAAAAAAAAGTAATATATTTAGTATTATTTTCGTTTACTCCTTTTCGTTCTTTAAAGAGGATTTTTGCATGGCATTTAAAAAACTCACCTTCAAGTACTCACCAGTAGCAG
>CM050323.1:3249086-3424086 GCA_027475135.1 Bactrocera correcta | reverse complement strand
AAATCGCTTTGAAGAAGACTACAATGGGTAGCTCAGACGACTGGAAACAACATCGCTGCACTTCGCAAATATTTCTTCAACTTCTCATCAGCGCAGAATACAAATCAAAATAGAAAAAAAAGCAGTACCCGAACAGCCCACAGCACCAAATCTTACTCTAATAATCACGATTTAAAGACAAACAAATAGTTCTGAAAAAGTAGTTTGTTTCGACATATGACTATAAACCATTCAATTACTTCAAGAACGGATATCGGCTTATAAGAAAATATCGGCCAATATCAACACACTCGCAAAGTGTCAAACGTGCCTGATTTAGTAAAACAGAAAAGTTTCTTGACAAGTCGATTTTTTGATCAAACAACACTTTGCAATCATTAATTCTTTCGGGGCAATAGGATTGGCCAACTCACATAAATTAATGAATAAATATGTATTCGTCGATATCTTATAATACCAAGTGCTGCCATAAATTGCAAAGTTAATGCCCATTTGCATAGCCACATCATCGGCAGCCATTTCAACAAATAACGGGTGATTTTTTAAGAGCTTGATAACTTTTAAAAAAAAAAAAACGCATAAAATTTGCAAAATCTCATCGGTTCTTTATTTGAAACGTTAGATTGGTTCATGACATTTACTTTTTGAAGATAATTTCATTTAAATGTTGACCGCGGCTGCGTCTTAGGTGGTCCATTCGGAAAGTCCAATTTTGGGCAACTTTTTCGAGCATTTCGGCCGGAATAGCCCGAATTTCTTCGGAAATGTTGTCTTCCAAAGCTGGAATAGTTGCTGGCTTATTTCTGTAGACTTTAGACTTGACGTAGCCCCACAAAAAATAGTCTAAAGGCGTTAAATCGCATGATCTTGGTGGCCAACTTACGGGTCCATTTCTTGAGATGAATTGTTGTCCGAAGTTTTCCCTCAAAATGGCCATAGAATCGCGAGCTGTGTGGCATGTAGCGCCATCTTGTTGAAACCACATGTCAACCAAGTTCAGTTCTTCCATTTTTGGCAACAAAAAGTTTGTTAGCATCGAACGATAGCGATCGCCATTCACCGTAACGTTGCGTCCAACAGCATCTTTGAAAAAATACGGTCCAATGATTCCACCAGCGTACAAACCACACCAAACAGTGCATTTTTCGGGATGCATGGGCAGTTCTTGAACGGCTTCTGGTTGCTCTTCACCCCAAATGCGGCAATTTTGCTTATTTACGTAGCCATTCAACCAGAAATGAGCCTCATCGCTCATCGGACACGGACGCGAAACACATTTCGAACCGAACACTGATTTTGGTAATAAAATTCAATGATTTGCAAGCGTTGCTCGTTAGTAAGTCTATTCATGATGAAATGTCAAAGCATACTGAGCATCTTTCTCTTTGACACCATGTCTGACATCCCACGTGATCTGTCAAATACTACTGCATGAAAATCCTAACCTCAAAAAAATCACCCGTTATCTAAGCACATCTATGTACAAATACGTACACATATATCTAAATATTAAGAGTAGAAATGCATAAACCCATTTTGTTTAATTAGCAAGCCAATATATTCTTTGTTCATTCTTAAAAGCGAAGTGCTGAAACACACACATATGTTATGCATGGCTCATACTAATTTTATACGTGTGATACTCAAATGTAGGCAGATATACGGGTTTCCAAATGCTATGTATAAATATACATTTTTTCCGCACAAAAAAATTGTGGTTTTAAATTTGCAAATAAATTAGTTTCAGACATTGCAAATATAAACACGGTTTCTTGTAGTTTTCATAGAACTCTAGAAAATTGGAAAAGCACTTACTTGCAGAGACGAAAGCTATAAATACGACGGCAATCATCAGCTCTATTATAACAATATTGAGATTTTACTAATGTAAATAAATCAATAACATTTTTAAATCATTGGGCTCGACAGTTTTACAGTCATAATATTTGTTATGTAGAAAATAAATTGTGTTAGAAAATTTGCTCAGTTTTATTGCAAAGAAATATGTTTTTGTATGTGGTGAGATATGAGCAGGAAATTCCAAAATTTCGATATTTTTACGTTAAATCCACGTTTTCGTTGACGTACTCGCATATATTTTTGGATTGTCTTATTATGCCAGTCTTTAAACTTGTGATTTCTAAGCTGAAAACAGCTACTGGGCTTTATTAGCCCCAGAAATGCTTTCTCCTTACGTCAACTCAATGCCAAATCGAATATTCGCATTTATCAATAATAATGGCAGCACAATAAATTACAAGGAAAAAAACCGATAAATTGGTTTCTTATATTTATTTATTTTTTTTTTTGTGGTGGAATGTTTGTCTTTATATGAAACAACGTTTTCAGAGCATTTCGCTTACTACCTACAATACTTAGTACGAAAAGTATCGTTAGAAAAAACTAGTTTTTATAGAATTATCATAGAGCCTTCAAATAACATCATTCGGTTTTGGAATGGGGACACATTTTTTTTATTTATTTCACAGAAATATAATCTCCTTATAGCAATGAAAACACTTTGTTTCTTTGCTTATTTGGCAGATCTCATGTGGGATAATAAAAATCAGAATGGTTGTGTGCGGTTCTGAACATAAGTTATTTTAGCAAAATATGTATAATGTAGGTTTCATATATTTTCGTCACGGATTGAAAATGCCAATACCAAGGGCTCTCTAGGTTTAAAAATTAATCTAAATTTGACGATATTCACTGGGCACACTTATAGTAATTGTATATTACTTTTAATTTTTTTTTTGTTTTTTTTTTTTTTGTTTTTGTAACTAAAAGGATGGAGGTTTTTCCTTCCGAAATATAGACTTGTTTCCTTTTATTATTCTAGTAAACAGCGGCAAGATGATATTTCTTATACTTTTTTTTAACCGTTAAAAACACATTTCTATTAAAAAAAAAAATCTTTATAAAATTCTATCCGCTCAAATTATACCAAATTTCGATTGGGGTTGGATTTTCGGATATATGTACATTTTTTCTTACTGTTTGTGAATCTTTCACTAAAAACCTAATGTATATAACCATGGATGAACTCAAGTAATTTTCTCTTTAAGGAATTAGGCCACTCTAAATTAAAAATAAAAATCGGTTATTTCTTTACTTATAGTGCACAATAGAGTCTTAAAGAGTTAAGTAAACTGGAAGAATGGAGAAAAAAAATGTTTCTCCATTCTAGTTTTGAGCTTTTGGGTCGGTCAGCTTAAGGCATGTAGCATAAATCAACGTGCTTTTATCGAAACTGCAATTTTCAAAACAATTCGCATATTTGCAATTTGAGCTTCAGTTTCAGAATACGTAAATATTTTCGTTTTTATCCGACTTTTTTTATAAACAAATTTCTTTTAACGTTTTTTGGTCAAATATTGAACATTTTCTTTACAAGTCTGACCTTTATAGAAACATTTATTATGAAAAGCAAAAAGATGCGTAATTTGTTATTTACTGAAGTCAAGTCCTAAATGTGGCCGTTTTCTATCAAAACTGTTATTTCTAAATTAAAATACGTTTTAAATAAAGCTTTAAGACAGAAACTCCTTTTCAATTTTCGTACTGTCAAAATACACTATTAGACATTTCTGAAGGCTCTAGACTACCTTAACGCATTATATTTTTAATGTTTATTAGTAAGTACGCGGTTGACTATTGTTTTCTACTGCAATTTATCTGACGACAAATCAAATATTCGATGACTTTATGTCAGCAACAGAAGTTCTAATGGAAACCGCGCATTTTTAGATTTCGATTCCTAAGAAAGATATTTATTTAAATTTCTTTACTTTAGTCAATCCCATAGAGAAATCTGAATCAAAATTTCAGCTAAATATTACATTGGATGATGTATAGGTGTATAATACAGAATAGTAGAAAGTTATAAACTTATAATATAAATTATTCTTTTAAGCGATTAATTTATTAAAAAATTACCTTAAATTTTTCCTTAGTCTAATACTTAGGATTTAGATAAAGTTAATACAGAAATTTTCTTACAATATTTGGCGAGTTTAACTTCCAACCCGTCACTTCTATAAGCATACTGAGTTTTTAAAATAAGACCGAAAAGCTGTACAGAGTCAACAACAGAAACAGAAATGGTGAATAACCTGTTCATGTTTAATTCTGTTGTCAAACGCGCTCTCTTATCAAGTATTTATTTCTGTTTTACAACTCTCAAAAGCCGTAAAACGACTGTTATAAGTAAAAATTTTCTGAGGGCTTGGTTTACCAATTTTTGAAATGAAACATAAAGTCCTCTCAGCATCAACATTTCTTTTTATTAATTTAAATAAAAATTTATTGATTATGTTTTTCTATTTTATGTTCTTATGTTTCGCTGAAATTGGTGACCGCAAACTTAATAACCTCTAAAAAACCGTGTTACATTTTTAGGCGACCGCCTTTTTGTGATTTTATTCACAAAGTTTGTTAGTTAGTTGGTAAAAATGGAACATTAACTTAATTATTTTGGTACTGCGGCTGTGGGTGTGCAATACTGACCGCGGTTTTCAGCGTGAGCTTAATATTATATAATGTCGTCAAAGGTAGAAGCTTAAACAGTCACCACGTACAAAATTCAATTTTCGTTTACCATTAACATTTTAGCATTAGCCAAGGACAGCCATCGCTAATGCGTATGCCATGGCGTATACGTGACTTAATCAATGCAAAGTGGGAGTTTTATTATCTCGATAGGTAACAAATATATAGAAAAGTGACAAGTTTCCATTAAATTATATTTCAATATACATAATTTGTCTGGCATGTATTCGACATTGAGACTTACTTTGGGCTGGGCGCGTTCGAAGGAAAAACCAAAGAATACACATTTACCCTAAATATTAACCTATAATTATAATTATATAATTTTCAGCGTTTTATTATTCCGCTTGTAACATCGTTAAAGTGATTTCATGCAATGCTTAAAGGAAATATATTAAAAACAAAATAAAATGTAAATATAGGCAGGTCAGTTGGTGCTCTATGTATAGCAAGTTTTGTTCTTCAGGGGTGAGCACTATTGAACACTGCTGTGCTAACTGCTGTCGATTACGCAGCTAATTAAGACGTTTCAAATTTCGAAAGGGAACAAACAATAAATAATATGTTATCCCAGAATAGAGCAGAATAGAATTGAATAGGGAAGGAGCAAACATTATGTCATTATTTGCTTGCTTGCACGTGCTTGCCTTTTGTATAGGTGCATCGTTTACAAAACGCTTGGGGTTATATCATATTTATGGCGTTATTTATTTACTGAATATTTGCGAGTTACGGAAATGATTAGTGGTCGATAATATGCTGGCAAAAAGAAATTTTAAGAAAATTCGTGAGTTTATTTTATGCTTTTCATACCAAATTTATATATTAAATTCAAGTTGCTTGTAATTAATTATTTTAAAATGAATACTGATACTCGTATGAGTGCTTACACAAGTAGACAAATAGGCTTAAATATTTATATGAAAATTAGTTACTTGTATGAATTTATACACTTAACATTTTTATAGAACTCATTCTTTGTAAGAGCTTCAACACTAGGTTTTCTTATGAACTATTACTTATTGGCCTATACACTTACTACTTCTAAGAAAACGAATTACTTGTATGATTCTTTACGCTTAGTATTTCTATGTATACTTATGGTTTGTGTGAATTTGTGCAGTCACATTTTGTATGATTATATTTGTTGACTGATGTTTAACTTCTTAACTGAACAAATCTATACGAGTATATGGTATTTTGCTTATACTCTCGTAATACATGTGTGAAAGAATACCCGAAAATTGTAAATAAATTATCCATCAATATTTATTTTGTGACCTGCACAGTAACCCCAACCAACAGATGTAAGACACTTATGTCAATGATTTTTCCTGTCCTCGAAACATTGTCTTTTAATATACACTTTGTGGGATGACCTTCAGCTCCTTTAGCGAATTTTATTCTAACTCTGCGAAAAACAAAACACACGGAGTACAATCTGGTGAGCACGGTGGTTTATCAATGATATTATTCACTGCGTTTTTGGCTTTAAATTCGGGCACAATCGTGGCTCGATCCAAAAAAATTCAACTTTATAGGGACGAAACGGGCAAAAACGCATTTCATATTCGCATTTATACCCAAAATATTCACCAAAATCATTCGAACATACTCGCAAGAAACGTCGACCTCTCTTACCATCTCACTAACTGATTGCTGATTTTCAGGTACCATATCCTTCACATTTCTTAAATTTTTAACATTCGAAGCAGTTGAAAGTCCTCCAGAACAAGGCATGTCTTCAACGATCTCTCGACTGTCCTTGAAGGCTTTCCACCACCCCTATAATTGGGTTTTTGATAAAACCTAACTGTAAGCGTTGTCCGAAATTCGTGACGATTCCGCAGATGAAATTTGCTAAGAAATACAAAATTGGAGACAAATTTTTGTACGATATTTTATCCAATAAAAATAGCAACACGCTATTGAGGTGTACCAACTTAAACAGCTGATGAAGGCATACTCATAACGGATCGCGCTCATATTTGGCATAGTAATTAAGAAAAGCAATGGCCGCCGATCTCGATTTTCACAAGAAAAATTTGTTCAACGATTGAGCTCAGTTTAAGATGGAAAGAAAATTGCTGCATTGGAAGTAATGAAAATCCACAAGCCATCATTGAGACGCCGTTACATCCTTAAAAATTAATTTTTTGGTGTTTTGAAGAGAGAATTTTTAGTACATATTTCTTCAAAAATGAAGCTGGGCATAACGTCAGTCAATGGGGAACGCTATAGAATTATTATTATTTATTTAGTCATGCTTAGATTGGAGGGCAAGATACGGCTTGGCACACAGCCAAAGAAGCAATGAGTTTATTGAAGGAAACTTTTAGTGAGCCCATTTCCTTGCATTGCCTGTGGTGCGGCCTTCCAAATCGTAGTGCTATTTAACACAGCTGAGCTACTTTCTGTGGGGAAGACGACTGACGTCTTGGAAGAGTATATTTGGCGCATTATTGCAGATATGCGACCCCAAGTTTTAGCCAGCCAGCTACGGTGATCACTTTCTCCGAACCATTTCTAAAATTTAATAGCAAGCCCTTATTTTTATACTCTTGCAGACTGTTGCTACAGAGTATATTAGTTTTTTTACCCACTTTTTGGAGAAATCACATATCTCGGGACCCATTCTTCTCATTTGTTTACGTCACAGTGCCCATTTTTCATAAAGTACGATTTTAATTTCCATTCGATTCTTTTACTTTCACTAGGCACTAATAATACCTTTCAAGTATGCCACCTTATGACCAAAAATTGTCCAAGTCCATGAACCGCAGTATCTATAATTGACTTTTCACCGAAAAAGTTCCGGGAGAATTCTTTCCTGACAATAGTAACCCCTAGACCCCTTATAATTAATTTCTTATTCGTCTTTGCAATTGCTTTTCATTGAGTATTGTTTTCTGATTAGGAAAATGACACTGAGACCGAATTAAAACTAGCCAAATATCGCAAGTCCAGAAATATTTAAACCCTGAAGAGGATATATTAGATTTGCCATGCGAATAAATATCTTAGTATATGAGTTATCGACCTGAAATTTTTCATTCTTTTCTCACCAAGAAGCTGCTCGCCGATAGGGAATGCCGATATCGGACAATTATAGAATATAACTGCCTTTCAAAGGTGAAGGCTTAAAATTAATCCAAGAATGGAAAGCTTTTTTATTTGAAAAAGTGTCGTCACAAAATTATATAGAATACTATATGTTGCCAAACTTTTTGCTCAGATCGTTTTGATTACCTTTCGAACTCTTCTAAAAATTATGAGTTATAGCTTATCGATTTCAAAATAAGAGAGTTTTTAAATTTTAAAGATATTTGCAAAAACGTTTTTTCATAAACGAATTTATATTTTTTTCTAATTCTAACTTTCAACTTTAATTTTCTCCACAACAATTCTGATTTTCTGTTTAAAGCGTTTAAATTTCCGAAAAGTAAAAATATTTTAAGAGGCACTCCAGTTCTTGATACTTTAGTTCCCCTTAAGGATTCAACTTGCAAAAGAATTCGCAATAACTACAATATACTTGTATGTATATATGTATATGCGAAAGATGCAGAACGAAGCAATCGAAAAACAAAATTGGCGACCGGTTATGCTTTACATCCACTTTTTACGGAAGGAACTTAAATAATTTTACTTTCAGCTGAATTCGCTTTGACGTCAACAAAGATGGGGATACCTGAGTTTATTTTTCTTTCGTTGCTATTTTTCTAGGCTCACACATCCATTCAGCTTTTTCCACCGACGGCAATGCACCAGCCAAGCTCATTTTACTTTAATGGTTTGGTATTTTTTGGCAAGCTTTCGCTCCTTGTTTGGACGCCCACAGGAAGTATACGCTGTAGAGGTTTCTTTCTATTTACAGTGCAATAAAATTTAATTTGGTTAGGCCACAGGCGCTTTATTGACGTGGGGATAGCTCAAGGTGTTTGCTCTATAAGTAGAACTTACTGCCGTAGAAATACGAAATATTAGGAGGCAGCAACTAGCTTTTGGTGATTTTGGGAATTCGACGTCATCGCTACAGCATTAAAAATGAGGAAGTATAATACTTTTCGTGACGTTTGCGTGCTGCCGCATAATTTTTATTAAATTATTTAATTTTTCTTCTCTACAAGCGCTTAACCTTTCGTCGCTTTTCGTTCAATAAGCTTGCCATCATTTGTCTCCTCAAGTCGACCAGCGCACCTTTGCGTCGGGTTTTATGATCTTTCATTCCATCTTACTTACGCAGCTCATTTCTACAAACATTGGTGCGTGTCACCAAAAGTGCCAAGCAGGATAAAATAAAGAAGAAGACAAATAACAAAAAATGCTCGATAAGCAGAACTGCTGAGTGTTTTGAGTCGACTGCATATCTTTTTTATAGCACGCATTGCTTGCTGCGCGTATGCTTTTTTATGCACATGCATGGCGCCTGAAAGTATGCTGAGATGTGCTGTACTTTTCTTTACGGCTTTTTATTGCCACTTCAAATAAGTTTTAACTCACCGCCAGTAGCTATGGACTAACAGAAATTTTTAAAGCAAAATCCGCTTACGATTTAACTGCCGTTACTAAAGCAATTTACAAATAATTTAATTTACTTCACTCAAGTGATTGTTTTTGCTACACACTTCCGGACGCTTGCAATGAATTTAATGGCCAGAATGCTCCCAAAATTATTTTTTACTACGGTCCTATATTACTTTAATTCAAGACTTCATTTTCTGGTAGTTACTTCAAATGCATACTCATTTCTTTCTTCTACCCCATTTGTCGTTATTCGGTGGGGATTATTCAAACAAATTCACACAATCAATAACAAACAAGCCAAGCTATAAATATTATATAATGAAAAAGTGTACAAGATGTGCAAACGTATGTGTCCCAAAGGCGGTAGGGACTAGACTACAAGTAAGTAGCAGGGGTGTTTTGTCTTTTGAAAACACGTTGAGCTTACATAAGCTTTCGTAGCGCGCAGCGCAAAGCTGATTCTCAGTTAACTTCTGGCATTGATTAAAGATTCTTTGTTGAGCTTAACATATAACTTTGTCAGAAGTCTGGATATTGTTTCTGTACGCCATACCGGCCAACGAGCTAAAAAATTCGTTCGACACGCTTTTGGACCGTGCAAAAAGCTGTATTGAAGCAGAAGGAGACTATTTTGAATAAAATAAATGGATTTTGCCGAAAAAACCAGATCTGTTTTTTTTAAGTCCTGTTTACTATGGAAATCACGTTGTACTGTCTCAAGGATGCTATGCAAGTTTTGTTAGGTGCATCCGCTCTTGACCTGACTATCATACAGCGTGCTGTTGCATTCGGGATAAGAATGCATTTTTCAACAGGCACCTATCGGATAGGTCGAGTTGTTTTTGTGAGGCGGGGGTATAAGAGTGCAATTAATAGCAGAATACCCCATGATTCTTCTGGGTGGTATGGGTATTAGCTGGACTGATGGATGATTAGATGTTAGTGGTGTGATCTCCACTAGTCAGAATACCGAACAGTTAGGGTCATTTGCACGTAAGGTTTTTAAGCGGTAAAGGCGGTTAGCTAGGAATTAGAGTTAGATTTTGTATGAGTGGTGGCTGTATGTGATGTGTGTATTGGGTCCAACCCCTGGCCACCAGTCCAGAGCCATATAGAAGATCAACTGGTTGTAGCTTTGGCTACGAGTTTTAGCCAGAGACTTAATTCTGGTACCACGGGGAGCAAGAGCCCTTGGAGTTTACGCCAACCTCCTCATTGTTGTGGTTAGAACAAAATGCGGGAGGAACTGACTTTGTCAGTTGAATGTGGAGTAGAGTGCTTCAAAAAAATTTTTTTTTGTTTCAACTCTTACCCCCTCAAGTGTTAGTGATTGACAAAAAAGAATCCTTCCTCAAGCTAGGCGCTGTAGCTTAACTCTAAGAGGTCGCTTTTTGTTTTTTAGTTTCCTATTCATTCAACATAGGAATTTTCCGTACAATTTTTTACGTCAAGAACTTGTTGAGTAAACTCTAAAGGATAACAGAATGTAATGATCACTTATCGTAAATAAACATAACCCAAAATAGTTTTTTTTATCGAACTCATATTTGGACGTGCACTATAAACAGCTATAATAGAAATAATTTCCTTAATCAGATCCGTAGCCATAGGGAGCAGTGCTGCGCACGGGTACATAGAAATCTCCAGCCACCATATAAGCGTTCGTAACAGCACCCATTTTCACACCACTGTATGAGACACCACAACTCTTACTTACGGCCTCTTGATAGTCACCACAACGCATGCTTGGGAAATTATCGGCTTTCACAGCTTCGGCATAATAGACTACAGAGCGGGCATGGCTGCAAGCTCCAGTCAAATCCAGACCACAGCCAGGTTGCTTTTTGCCACCATTCGGGTAGAAGGCACCTTTACCAATTGGTTTCAGGAAACCCAGTTGTCCACCATCAGTCTGGATGGATTCAACGTATGTAGCATCATCACTGTTGAGACGTTTGTTGGGCTTATTGTAGCTGTAGAGTGGCAGCGCGGGGTCCAAACCAACAATGGCATGCAATTTACCAGAAGCAAAATTTTTGCCCGTAAATCCGGCAGCTTGCGCACCCAAACTGTGACCTATCACCTCTGTATCACTCAGGGAGAGACCGTGATTCTCTACCAAAGACTTAATCATATCGGCGATCTTTTTGCCCACTTTGGGTACAGCCGCAACACTCGATATATAGTCGATGGAACGAGCGCGTGCCCAATCCACCACAATGATGTTGTAGTCACCATTACTCAACCAAGCATCGCGAATGTTCTTGTTCATATTGGATTTGTAACTCTGAAGCCAACCATGAATTAAAAATCTGTTGAAGTTTAGAGTGAAATGTTAGTTATAAGTATACTTGTAAGAAAAACTGCGTGCAAATGCACTTACTTAGTGGGATTGCTAGCATTGAAGTTCGACTTCAAAACAGTTTCAGCG
The DNA here is from genome assembly GCA_027475135.1 of Bactrocera correcta. Classification (NCBI taxonomy): domain Eukaryota; kingdom Metazoa; phylum Arthropoda; class Insecta; order Diptera; family Tephritidae; genus Bactrocera; species Bactrocera correcta. The sequence continues at coordinate 3,412,577 of CM050323.1, read as the reverse complement.
GTGACTGTAATTTTCTGTGGAGTAGTTGGATTTTTTTGCGTATATAGATAATAGTTGACGGGCACTAAATTTAGACGGCCTTCTAATGCGTCCTGTTTCTCACGCTCCGCAATTGCATTCTCGCCTTCTTCAATGGTCATCCAGACGAATGATTCATCTACTTGTGGTATATACCAGCCATTCTCGCCATTCTCGCGACCCTCTTCCACAGGAAAAGCCAAAGTAGCGGCTGCGAAATAAGGCGTGAATATATTACTCATATATTTAAAGTAAACTCAGCTTTTTCGAAGTTGATAAATAACTACCTGCTAATAAAACAATTGCCAAAATATGCAAAGTCTTCATTTCTCCAGATGTGTCAACGAATAATTGAACACAATTGATGTCCTAGTCTTTATATAGTCAGCATTATCTACTGAGAGATGGCAGATAATTTGTCTTAAAACAATCGCATTTTAATTATTTCACGCCACGAACACACGCCAGAGATAAATGCTCGTGGTTTTAATTATAGATTTGCAACATGTGACCAATGCGAAGTGTGCCATGAACTGACGAAGATGGTACGGTTTGCCCCCAACGAACCAGCTGATAACACTGGCCCACAAAAAAAAAAAAAAAAAAAATTTGTGCAGAGATAATGTCAAGGGTTTCGGAGTAAGTGACATTTGGTAAAACTAATTTATTTTTATTTTTTTTGTTTTTGCTACAATGCGTTTCCGATCTACGCTCACTTTTGAATATTGGCATGTAATCAGAATACAGTCCTAAGTTAATAAAATAATACAGTTTATTGGCACCAAAACTAGTGTTGATCAGTGTAATTTAAGTCGCAAAAAATAATATTGTTGACAATTGTTTGCTTGGTATGGTTTAATATTTCATTAGATCTTGATAATAGAATATTTCGATTAATTGTTTGGCAGAAATACCATATCAATTATTTTCTGTCCACCTTTATGCAAAAGGGCATTTATTTGTTTGCGTGGAATTATTTGTTTTGAATCGATATTGCAAGCACGTGCAGTAAGTGCGGTGGTAAGAGGTTCAGATAATTGCCTTTTCTAATGATGATGCCGACAAGATTAAAACTGATATTGCAACCGGATGTGCCTTTAATAATTTGAATATTAAAAAAGCGAAAGGTTGAAATTGAAAAAAAAAAAATAAATAAATCGAACCATAAAGATATTTAAATTTCTACAATTTAATTTTGTATTTTTTTTTTGTTTTGTTACAGAAAGTTCCTTACTCATAAGAGCGAATTAGGAAAAGTACATTAATTCTCTTGATAATAACACCAGAAAGGTCAAATCTAAAAGTGAAGATCATAAAGTTAGCTCTATGTTAGAGTTAATTAAAAAGTTGGACAAAGAACAAGCAACCTTTTTCAGGAAAAACTTTACATTTGCCAAACTACATCCCCAATTTCAATTTTGTTAGAGGGTTATATACAGTTAGAATTTTGAAAAAATCGATTTTCTTAATGATGCTGCAATATTAGAATTTCTTGATATACCCTGACAACTGTCTCTAACAATGAAACATATTACACGCCTGCCGAAATACAGTTGTCCACAAAATAATAGGAGTGCCACTATGAAAAATTTGTTTAGCTGCATAACTTTTTTAATTCACAAGTAAAGGACGCGAAACAATAACGGTACACATAACGGGATACTAGCATTAAAATACAAAACAAATTTTTATTCTGATGATTGTTGTTCTGCTTCTGCTTTGCTAGTTCTCGGAGATACTTGTTATTGCTTTCCACAAAATAATAGGAGTGTTAGATATTTCGTTTTCAAAACAGTCCTTAACATAAAAAATATTCACAAAACTAGAAAAATAAGTATGGTTCCATAATCTAGCAGCAATTTAAATTAGTTATTATTTTATTTAATCATTGGGTTTTTCTCCAGTGGGTAGAGGAAATCATTGTACAAAGGAAAAGCGGAAAACGACAAAAAAATTGAGAAAACTAGGAAAAACTTATAAAGAGATCCAAAAAATCGTAAAATGCTCTTCTCAAATGATAGCAAATGCCTTAAATTATATAAACAAAAATTAAACTCGTAGACAAAAGAGCAAAACATCCACTGCAGACGATAGCAATATAGTACTTGTGGTCCTTTTGCTTCAGCCAGGAGCATCCATGACGAGCTAAATTTGTCCGTTAATACTGAAACTGTTCGTATACATTTGGAGCAGATCAAATTATTTACTAGAAGTCCACGAAAAAGACCCCATTAAAAAAGAAACACAAGGAAGCCCGCATAGAATTTTTAAATGAGCATGGCTCCTGACCCGCGTCTATATGGCGAAACATATTGTGGTCAGACGAATCCAAAGTTGGGTTATTTGGTAGTATATGATCTAGGAACTTTGTTCGACGTCCCCCTAACTCAGAATATAGTCCCCGGTGTACCACAGAAACCGCTATACTTGACGATGCCAAATCATGGTATGCGGTTGTTTTTCGCATTGTGGTGTTGGTCCAATACACTTAATTGAAGGCATCATGGACCAAAGAATATATGTCAAAATATTCGATGAGGTAATGGTATGTGGTACCTCATGGAATATGTCATTGATATGGGTATATTAATAGAATAATGACCCTAAACGTACCAGCACATGCGCAAAAAAATTGTTTAGGGTGAATGGAGTTAAGGTTATGTGGTGACCTGCTCAGTCTCCTGACCTCAGCCCCATTGAAAATCTATGAACAGATATCAACAAGAAAGTAGCTGCAGAGAAACCAACCAATTCGAGAGATTTGTGGCAAGTAGTAAAAGAGGCTTGGAAAAGAATACCAATAAAACGTTGCCAGGATCTCATAGACTCCATGCCTGGGAGATGTGATGTGATGAAAAAATCGAGGTTATTCAACGAAAAATTAATTATTTTAATATTCTGTGAAACTTTGGAAGCAATATTTATTAAAATTATAGAACGGCCTCTTATTATATAAAATACTCCTATTTTTTTGTGGAACTAGTTTTTTAGTTTACTTGATATAAACTGCGATATAAATTTTTGTTTATGTTTAATTGAAATAAATGGAATCTGGAAATATTAATAGGTCTTTAGCAAATTACATTATGCAAAAATTTTGAAAAAATAAAACATTTTTGTTAATGAAAATTAACAATTTGTTTTTCCCATGTGGTCACTCCTATTTTTTTGTGGACAACTGTACGTTCTGAAATCGAGAAACCGAACAGCAAGAAATCTCCAGGATACGACAAAATTGATTCCTGAGTAGCTAAGTGCTTACCTAAAAAAAGAGTTATGTTTCTTACACTTATCTATAATTCTGTATTAAGGCTGAACCAATTCCCTACTCAAGGGAAGTGTGCAGAAATTGAGATGTTGCTCAAACCAGGTAAAACCGATAACGAAATTATCAATCAGTTTGTTGTCTTTATTCTGCAAAATATTTAAGAAAATATTTATGCGTAGAATATTGTCACTACTAAAGAGAATCAATCAACCCAACATCAATTTGGGTTTCGCCGTTATCACGGTACACCATGTAGTTAACTACATTACTGACACTTTGGAACGTAAGGAATACTGTTCAGCAGCATTTTTGGACATTCAGCAAGAATTCGTTAAAGTTTGGCATCATGATCAACTATAAAAATGAAAAAAACATACTCTCCTCTCATGTATATCTAATTCTTAAGTCTTATTTAACTGGTGGGTCATTTTATGTAAAAATAAATGACAAAACGTCTGATATAAGATTCATAAATGCTGGCGTACCACAGGGTAGTGTGCTTGGTCCTGTACTTTACACCATTTTTACCTCTGACATACCTGAAACTGAAAATGTATTAATTGCTACATATGTTGACGACGCTGCTCTATTGTCATCTACTCCATTGGTCCTGTTGAAGCAACTAATTTGATGCAAGAAGAATTTAATAAGATACAATCTTGGTTAGATTGCTGGAGAATGAAGGTAAACGTGAATAAATCAATGCATGTTTTATTTACATTAAGGCGAAGCGATAGCTAAAAGTGATGGCGTCAAATACCTCGGCATGCACTTGGGCAAACGGTTAACATGGAAACAGCATATACAGGAAAAAAATAAGCAATTGAAAATAAAACATATTTAGAAAAAAAAAAATCTAAATCCACATATATTTAGAAATACTTCTTCTTCTTCTTAATTGGCGTAAACACGGCTTACGCAATTATAGCCGAGTTAACAGCGCGCCAGTCGTTTCTTCTTTTCGCTACGTGGCCCAATTGGATATTCTAAGCGTAGAAAGGTCCCTCTCCACCTGATCCTTCCAACGGAGTGGAGGTCTTCCTCTCCCCCGGCGCGTACAGCGTCGAATACTTTCAGATCTGGAGTGTTGCCTACTCAGTTCGAAGTAGCGCCTGTTGGCAAGAGATATCATGCGTTGGATTTCCAGGCTTCGATTTCCGGGTTGTTGGTGATGTTTACACTGGTTCCCAAATATACGATACTATCTACAACTTCAAAGTGATGACTGTCAACAGTGACGTGAGTGCCAAGACGCAAGAGCGACGATTGTTTGTTTGCTGACACGAGATATTTCGTCTTGCCCTCGTTCACTGCCAGACCCATTTGTTTTGCTTCCTTGTCCAGTCTGGAGAAATCAGAACTTACGGCGCGGGTGTTGAGGCCGATGATGTCAATATCATCGACATACGTCAGCAGCTGTACACTCTTATAAAGGATTGTACCTGCTCGATTAAGTTCTGCAGCTCGAACTATTTTCTCCAGCAGCAGATTGAAGAAGTTGCACGATAGGGAGTCGCCTTGTCTGAAACCTCGTTTGGTATCGAACGCCTCGGAGACGTCTTTCCCGTTTCTGACGGAGCTTTTGGTGTTGCTCAACGTCAGTTTACACAGTCGTATTAGTTTTGCGGGGATACCAAATTCAGACATCGCGGCATGGAGACAGTTCCTTTTCACGTTGTCGAAAGCAGCTTTAAAATCGATAAGGATGATAAGGTCCAATCAGTTTGTTGACGGTGGGCTTTAATCTTTCACAAAAAACGCTCGATAGAACCTTATACGCGATGTAGAGGAGGCTTATACCCCGATAGTTGGCGAAGATTGTGGGGTCTCCCTTTTTATGGATTGGGCAGAGCGCACTTATATTCCAATCGTTCGGCATGGTTTTGTCCGACCATATTTTACAAAGAAACTGATGCATGCTCCTTATCAGTTCTTCGCCGCCGGGTTTGATTAGCACGGCCGCCAATCCATCGGCCCCCCCCGCTTTGTTGTTCTTCAGGCGGGTAATTGTTATTCGAACTTCTTCATGGTCGGGAAATGGAACTCCATTGTCATCGATTAGGGAATCGGGTTCGCCTTCTCCTGGCTTTGTGCGTTCACTGCCATTTAGCGAGATGGAGAAGTGTTCCCTCCATAATTAAAGTATGCTCCGAGTATCGGTCACTAGATTACCTTTGGGGGTTCTACAAGAGTATGATCCGGTCTTGAAATCTTCTGTTAGCCGCCGCATCTTCGCGTAGAATTTTCAAGCATTGACCCTGTCGGCCAGCTTATCAAGCTCTTCATACTCACGCATTTCGGCCACTTTATTTTTCTGCCTGCAGATGCGTCTCGCTCCCTTTTCAACTCTATCCCATCCAGCACCTGTTGTGGTCGAAAGTAACGTTGCGATGTAGCCAGCCTTTTTTCTCTCCGCTGTGATACGGCCTTCTTCGTCGTACCAGCTGTTCTTTTGCACTTTCCGAAAACCAATGGTTTCGGTTGCAGCTGTACGTAAGGAGTTTGAAGTGCCGTCCCACAGAGCAAACAGCTTGAATTAAAAAAAAAAATTAAAAAGCGATGTCGTCACAATTTTTTCTAATTTTTAGTTAGCCTAAATATAATGTTCGCTTCGTGATCATAAACAGGAATGAGTAAGATTTATTATCAAAGAAGTAAAAACTTGCGGTGGTGGTTTAAACTCTCGATGACAAAATCATCCTACTCAAAAAAATAATTGCAAAAATCTGGGAAATATGATTTGATTATTATTATTTCATTTCAGCTACCTTTATTACTGCAAGTTTTCCACGAAGTTTTCAACACCACGAAGGAAACGTAATATATGCCGCCTGCACTTTGGAAAACCAAAACGCTATTCTTTGAATGCATTTTATATACAACTGAAGTACTACAAAATGTCAGCTGTTTTATCAGTATTTTGTCTGTACCAGCCCTAAAGTCAGAAATTTTTTTATGAGCTTGCTGATTCCATATTCGTGGGTTCGTGTAACTTTTTCCTATTTTCAAAAATATAGAGAACCTAAGGGGCCGTCGATTTACAAGCTAGAGATTGATGAAAGAGCTAAAGGCTATCCCGAAAATCGAATCTATGAAGTGTTTCGACGATTGGAAGAAGCGGTATCATAATATCGAACACCTGCTCGGTAAAGTCTTTTTAAAAGTGAGCGTGATCCGCCCATAAATCAATCAAATTTGGTGCGAAGGGGATTGGGCAACCGCAATCACTTGGGAAACTGATTATTTCACCTCCAGTATACAAATGAATATATAGGAATGAAACTTTGATTTAGTGGTGCCCTCAATATGTTTACTTTTATACCCAAAAATTGCCGAAATCGGGATAAAATTTTCAAGGACTCAGACATCAAACAACTGGATACCAGTACACTTGGCTGATTTTTGTCTAAAATATCGGTCAATCTGTGCATGCTAGTATGTGAACTCGGGTAAAATCGGGTGAACACGTCCCTTAGATCCTATAGCCAAAAAATTATTTTCGAACATAAGGTTGAATTTATATCGATCAATATGTAAGAAACTTTAAAGAAATTCAAAAATTATATGTTCTAATAAGTGTACGTACTGGCCTATGATTGTAAAAAATATAAGTAATAGTTCTTCTTTTCGTTAAAATATATACCTAATTTTAACATATAGTTTTATCTTGTGAGAGTATGAAATGCTCGCTTACATGTGAGCTTAGCCTTGCCTTACCATTTTGCAGCATAAATATTAATGAAAACCCCAAAAAACTAGTTTTTAATATCTCACTTAGTTCATTGATGTTAATTTCGTGTGGTTAGGTTAATAAATTGAATTTCAATATTACCTGAGTGAAGAGTTGCAAAAGAATTTCGACTTAACCACTTATGCTATACTACTATATTGCGCCCAAAGGGTGCCAGCCTAGAACACAGAACCCTTCAAAGCGAAGTAAAATAGTTTATGAATACAAAATTCATTACTTTTTCATATCGATATATTTTTATTAAATGTGTAATTTTCATCAGTTTGTCCTCATTTATTTTAAGATGAACCGTAACCATAAGGTGCAGAGCTATGTACCGGCACATAATAATCACCATTCACCATATAAGCATTTGTTATTGCTCCCATTTTCACACCACTGTAAGAAGCGCCACAATCATCTTTCACTGCTTCCTCATAGTCACCACAACGCATGCTGGGGAAGTTATCACTAGCCACAGCCTCAGCGTAGTAGGCGGTAGAACGCGCATGGCTGCAGGCACCAGTAACATCCAAAATACAGCCAGGTTGAGTCTTACCACCATTCGGGTAGAAGGCGCCCTTACCAATTGGTTTGAGGAAACCGAGTTGACCGCCGTTGGTCTGAATAGACTCGACATAATTAGCATCGTTGGCATTCAAACGTTTGTTGGGTTTGTTGTAACTGAAGAGTGGCAGGGCGGGGTCCAAACCGACTATAGCGTGAAGCATTCCATTTTTGGTGTTCTTACCAGCATAACCGGCTACATGAGCACCCAAACTGTGACCGATCACTTCGGTTTCATCCAAATTCATACCAAAGTTATCGACCAAGAAGTTAATCATACTGGCCACCTTTTTGCCAGTCTTTGGTACAGCAACAACAGAGGAAGCATAGTCGACGGAACGCGCACGTGCCCAATCGACAATAATCACATTGTATTTTCCACGTGCCAACCAAGATGCACGGATGTCCTTATTCATACCAGAGGTGTAGCTCTGGGTCCAACCGTGTATAACAAATCTGTGGAATTTAGTGGTTAAACTTATGTAGTATCACCAAAATTTTGAAACACTTTTCAATCTGTTTATATCATACCTCGTTGGATTGCTGGCATCGAAGTCGGAATTGTTAATGGATTTCAAAGTTTCGGTAATCTTTTGTTTTTTTGACGGGTTTTTATTTGTATACAAGTAGAAACTTACTGGCACTGTTGAAAGTCGGCCCTCTATTTCTTCTTTTTTCTCCAATTCTTCCAGTATTTGTTCGCCCTCCTCGGTTGAGACCCAAACTAATGAGCCATCAGCTTGAGGAATATACCAACCATCCTCACCACTGACACTTTTCCCTTCGGGAATGGCTACTGCAGCGACTAAGAATAAAGTTAATGAATTTCCATGCACTGAATACAACTAGAGGTAGATTACCTGCGGTTAGCGCACAGATTGCTAAAATAATCACGACTTTCATTGCAAACTCAGTGGGAGATACTAATAATTGAATGAATGCAAACCAATTTATATAGTAAATAAGAGCATCAGTTGCTTTGGAAACGCACCAAATAAACTATTGATGAAAAATTTAAATGCGATAACAATGACATGACGTTGATAACATAAAATATTAAATTGATTAAAGAAAATATCAATTAACTGTGCGAACGTGCTTTTGCTTTATTATTAAGAAGATAAGAGAGTGGAATTATACTCTGCAAGGGGTATGTTGCATGATTTAATAAAATTTTAATAATTAATGGTTTCATTTTAGTGAACCATTTTTATCAATCCTCGATGGTTGATTGTTTTGGAAACTCATCATGAAGCAAATTATTATAATTATAAATTATTTAAATGCCGTTCGTTGCATACTAAGCTTATGCAAATATTTTTATTTCAAAACAAAGGAACTGACTGGACGAAACGGCCGCCGACATTGACGATCAGTCTTTCACGGGAATCCCCCAACAAGGATTATACCTAGGGCTGGGTTTAGTCTGATAATTATCACCCTAGAACAAGAACACTAAAAAGGGGATGGCTACTTACTTGATCACTCCGCCCTTTCAGTTTTGTTCCCATGTTGGTCAAAGAACAGTATGTAGATATCGCGACAGTAACGAAGTGGTTATTCCAAGAGCTCTTGGATAAGCTTGCTCATGTGGATATGTCAACCGATGGAACTAGAGAGGACAAAGAATCACCAGTTCCACGTGGCTAGAGTCTAGGTGAACCCTTCAATGCATGCCAGTGATAATCGCTGCTGCATCACACGTAGCGAAGCGCCACTAGAATATATCAATGAAACTAACCTAAAAATAAGCAATGAGTTCAAGCTTAGCTTTGGCGTCATTCGGACTCTGAAAGAGATAGTCATTGGGAGGAATCTACTGATGACACTTCTTCTTGGAGACGGCATTACCCAGAAACCATACTTTCCCTTTTTCAAAATCCTCATGGCAATTAAGTGACTGGGAAGGTTTATCTCTGGAAGAAGCAATACTTGCCGTGGTATACAGATAACTCGAAAAGGTCAGATGAAATTGGTGGTGGGATAGTGGGACCATATTTTTTAAAATCAAATCAAAAATGGTGCAGGAGTGCATCAAATAACTTAACATGGTTGTCATGTATGATAACACTGTGGAACATTTTTGGGATTTCGCTTAGTTGTAACATTTTGGCAAAAACGTAGTTTAACATAACTTGTGAACCACTTGTCCGATTTTGATGAAACAAATTTAGAAAAATACAGCTAAGCGAAAAAACATCAAGATAAGGAAAAAATTTAAAGGGTCATAAACAAAAAACTGACACATACGAATGCCGAACCCTTTGAGAGATTTACTATACTGACCTAGTACCATCACCCTGACTTGGAATTTCTCACCCCCCAGATTAGCTGTTGTACTGTGTAATGTGTGATTAGGGTTTATTTTTGAATAAATTGCTACTGGCAGAAAATGTCCGGTTTTCGCCATGCGAAGCTGTTTTAGGAAGAACATGGTACAATACAAAGAGGTTTAAGCAGGTAATCGTTTTCCGCAATACAATATGGACCACTCCACCCTTAGGTGTCATGTGTGAAAATTATCGCTCTGTTTCGGTTGTGCGACAATACAGCAGGGATATCAGAGCCATACTGAACCCTGATACCCTGAATTTTATTTGGTCATCTTAGAAATCAACCACAAATTTATATTTTATTAATATTCTTCAACTGTTTTCGTTGCATAACAAATGAAAATAAAAATCATATCGAGCTGTTTATCATAAAGTTTGTAATACCCAGAAGGAAACGTCGTGGACTCTATAAAATATATTGGAGGTCAATTTAAAAGTCCCCGGTCTGATATATAGATGGTGACACGGCAATTAAATCCATACAGTTTTTAGTTAACCCTCCGCTACAAAAGGCATGTGAATAAATTTTATATATGGGAACGTCAGTTTGTTAATTATATCGTTTTGAGTAACGAAAAATTTTTTTATGGTAAAAAATGAATAAGAATTAATTTCGCGTGTTGAAAAAAATTTTGGAGGTAAATAATACTGTTCAAGAAAATAATTTGCTTTATGACGAGTTTCCAAAACAATCAACCATCGAGGATTGATCAAAATGTCCCACTCAAATGAAACCATTAATTATTAAAATTACGTTTTATTAAATCATGCAACATACCTCTTGCAGAGTATAATTCCAGTATCTTATCTTCTTAATAATAAAGCAAAAGCACGTTCGTACAGTTAATTGATATTTTCTTTAATCAATTTAATATTGTATATTATTAACGTCATGTCATAGTTATCGCATTTAAATTTTTCATCAATAGTTTATTTGGTGCGGTTCCAAAGCAGCTGATGCTCTCATTTACTATATAAATTGGTTTGCATTCATTCAAGAATTATTAGTATCTCCCACTGAGTTTGCAATGAAAGTCGTGATTATTTTAGCAATCTTTGCGCTAACCGCAGGTAATCTACCTCTAGTTGTATTCAGTGCATGGAAGTTCATTAATTTTATCCTTAGTCGCTGCAGTAGCCATTCCCGAAGGGAAAAGTGTCAGTGGTGAGGATGGTTGGTATATTCCTCAAGCTAATGGCTCATTAGTTTGGGTCTCAACCGAGGAGGGTGAACAAATTTTGGCCGATTTAGAGCAGCAGGAAGAAATGCAAAGTCGTCTATTGCCCGTGCCAGTGACTTTTTACCTCTACACAAATAGCAACCCATCTAAAGGAGTAAAGATTACCGAAACTGTCAAATCCATTACCGATTCCAACTTCGATGCCAGCAATCCAACGAGGTATGATATAAACAGATTGAAAAGTGCTTTAAAAATCTAGGGCTACTACATAAATGCAACCACTAAATTCCACAGATTCGTTATACACGGTTGGATCCAGAGCTACACCTCCGGTATGAATAAGGACATCCGTGCATCTTGGTTGGCACGCGGAAAATACAATGTGATCATTGTCGATTGGGCACGCGCACGTTCCGTCGACTATGCCTCTTCTGTTGTTGCTGTACCAAAGACTGGCGAAAAGGTGGCCAGTATGATTAACTTCTTGGTCGATAACTTTGGTATGAACTTGGATGAAACCGAAGTGATCGGTCACAGTTTGGGTGCTCATGTAGCCGGTTATGCTGGTAAGAACACCAAAAATGGAATGCTTCACGCTATAGTCGGTTTGGACCCCGCCCTGCCACTCTTCAGTTACAACAAACCCAACAAACGTTTGAATGCCAACGATGCTAATTATGTCGAGTCCATTCAGACCAACGGCGGTCAACTCGGTTTCCTCAAACCAATCGGTAAGGGCGCGTTTTACCCGAATGGTGGTAAGACTCAACCTGGCTGTATTTTGGATGTTACTGGTGCCTGCAGCCATGCGCGTTCTACCGCCTACTACGCTGAGGCTGTGGCTAGTGATAACTTTCCCAGCATGCGTTGTGGTGACTATGAGGAAGCAGTGAAAGATGATTGCGGCGCTTCTTACAGTGGTGTGAAAATGGGAGCAATAACAAATGCTTATATGGTGAATGGTGATTATTATGTGCCCGTACATAGCTCTGCACCTTATGGTTACGGTTCGTCTTAAAATAATTATGCACAAAATGATGAAAATTACACATTTAATAAAAATATATTGATATGAAAAAGTAATGAATTTTGTATTTATAAAGTATTTTACTTCGCTTTGAAGGGTTCTATGTTCTAGACTGGCACTCTTTGGGCGCAATATAGTAGTATTGCGTAAGTGGTTAAATCCAAACTCTTTTGCAACTCTTCACTCAGGTAATATCGAAATTCAATTTATTAACCTAATTACACGAAATCAACATCAAGAAACTAAGTGAGATATTAAAAACTTTTTGAAGGTTTTTTTATTAATATTTATGCTGCAAAATGGTTAGGTAGGGCTAAGCTCACATGTAAGGGAGCATTTCATACCCTCACAAGATAAAACTGCATGTGGAAATTTATTTATTTATTTAGTTAAGTCTATGAACATTAAATTAGGTACATATTTTAGCTAAAAGAAGAACTATTACTTATATTTTTTACAATCATAGGCCAGTACGTACACTTATTAGAAGATATAATTTTTGAATTTCGTTAAAGTTTCTTACATATTGATCGATATAAATTCAATCTTATGTTCGAAAATAATTTTTTGGTTATGGGATCTGATCTGTATTGACCCGATTTTACCCGAATTCACATACTAGCATGCACAGATTGACCGGTATTTTAGATAAAAATCAGCAAAGTGTACTGGTATCCAGTTGTTTGATGTCTGAGTCCTTGAAAAGTTTTAAAACGATTTCGGCAATTTTTAAGCAAACAAATATACATATTGAGAAGAATATATTGATATTATATATAAAATATATTGATATTATATATTTGCAGGCTACTGGAAGTGTTGACCTGATTTTTCCCATGTTAGACAGTAAAAGCACCCGAAAATTGTAATTAAATTCCCCGGGTAAATAATATTTAAAAAAATATGTATTTTGCTAAATTGATAGGACTGTCCCTTATTAATATGCCAAATATGAGCGCGTTCTCCCAACCAGTTTATTTACATCATCTTCTTTAGTCCACTCTGTAGTGTGTTGCGAAATTTAGAATGGATGAAAATATCGAACATAATTTTTCTAAAATTTTTTATTTGTAACCAAATTTCGTGTGCGGAATTGTAGCGAATGTTGGAAAAGGCTTACTGTGATTCAGTTTTATCAGTTTTGAAACAAAGCCTCGTCCCAATAGTGCTGAATGGTTTTCAAAAAAGTACCGTAAAAAAGTATTTTTCGACGTATTTGATCATGCCAATTCCTATCCCACATTCATGGAGAGAATTATAACTGCCGACGAGACAGGTCTTTATAAGTTTGACATGCAAACAAGGCAACAATCTCGGAATGAAACCGATCGAAGTGATGAAACAAAATTCAAAAGTGCTTAAGAAAGGTGTTTAAAGGACTAGAAAAATCGATGACATAAGTTTATTACATTTGGTGGGAAATACCTTGAAGGCGAAAAAATAAATATTGATGAATAATTGAATATTCGTATTTATTTATATCTTTACAAACTTTCCTCTCTAATGAACTTTTTTTTACAGTGTATTTATCACTATTTTGTAAGTAATTGTATTAAGCTAATTTTACTAACTATTACCTTTATTTATACCGTTTATTATTTATGTTTGTTGACATACGTATTTATTAAATTTATGATTTGTTTACTTTATCGTGATTTGTTGTAGAACCTATAGTGAATTAGGCCGAAAGCAATTATAGAAACGCCACGCACTTTTTAAGACATAAAGATAGGTGTGTTAACTGATATCAGCATTGAAAATTGACGTAGTCGATAGTAATTATTATCAAAAATAATTTCAGACCACGGGAGTTTTTTATTTGAAGAGCTTGGGGTCTAAGACGAAAATAGTTTTCAGGTGTAAAAAATAAAAACACTCTTAACTCATAGTAGATTTATCAGTTGTCTAAATAGTAGCCAATAAAAATTTGAACGTACGGCATGTGAACTTGAAAGATAGTATATGATTTATAATTAACTTTAAAGAGATAAAATAAAAGTAGTAATAAATTCTGTGTAGGTGAGCCGATTTTTCAAGGGTAAGTTGTACTTATTCGGTTAAATACTTTCGAAAAACATTGTTAGATATATTCGTTTAACAGTGACATTTAGAAATTATCGTTTCCTGGTAATAATGTGTCCTGGTGCTGAAAATTTCTAAAATTCTGTCAATACTCCGTGGTTCCCTTATATGTAAGATATCTTAGAACAAGTAAGGAAGGGCTAAGTTCGGGTGCAACCGAATATTTTATACTCTTGCAATTACAGAACTTCGGAATCCAAGCAATTATATATGCAATTGAGCTTTCTTAAATCGAATCACCATAATCCACAAAAAAATTTCAATTTGACAGACTTCGAGTTATGGAAGGAAATGTGCATGAAATTTTACTTATTTTGCCAGTTCGTGTTAAAAAGTTCGATATACATATAAATAATAATAATAAGACATACACTGACAGACGTTATCGACGACGTAAATCGAACCATTGGTAGTATCGACCCGATTTTATCTATTTTTGCCAATACTACCTTCTAATAATAGGCCAAACGTAATAAAATATTCTCTGAGGTTCATAAAGGTACCATCACCAATCATATGGTCTAAAGTCATCCGGACTTTGTGTTTGTTATAGGTTATAGGCTATGTCAAGTATTCGCCCAATTTTATTCATTTTAGGCATAAAGATATACTGTTATTATAATCAATTGAAATTTAAAAATGTGTTATATGAGAGGTATGCGTGGTTGCAGTCTGATTTCGCCCATTTTCATACTGTAAAATATGAGAAATGTGCTAGGGGAATGTTATGTACAGAATTTTGTTGAAAAAGGAGATATGGGATTTTACCTAAAAGTGGTTTCAAAATTTTCAGCTCACAGGTGGCTCTTGTTATTACAATGCTCTGCCAAATTACATTTCTATTTTTATTTCTTAGTTATGCCATTTTATTGGATTTACTTTACTGTAATGTCGGAAATGTGTGAAATCAATTACCCCAACTAAAAAATATGACATTTAATGGTTTTCGAAATTCGTAGAACTATTTCCGATCATTCTTAAGTTACGGCAAATGTCAAAAGAATCGTACAGATCTTCATCTAGCCTCATTATCAGCTTTATTGAGATTTCGGACTCGCCAACTTATGCTGTTTGCCTTCGCACTTGAACATTAAAAGTTGTGAGTTCATGCTTGCTTATGATGATCTTATAATGTTGTTCCTTTAGTTAGAATTGGGGAGAAAAATACCTAAGCTTTCTTCCACTCTTCGTACACTGATCGTCCAGTTTGACATCCCTTATTAAGATGTTCCTTACTGAATGTGCTTAAAAAGGCAAAAGGCAGTGTGGCTCTGCAAAGCGTTAACAATAAACTAAATATTGCGTTAAAAATGTCCAACCCTAATGTAACTACAAAGAACTAAAATTGCGATTAATGAAACTGACGGCAAAATTTTAATATACCACTTGCCGAGTGTATTTCTAGTATCTTATCTTCGTACTATTAAAGCGTTTCGGCAATACTAATCGATAACAGTTTGAATAAGAGAGCGAGTGGTTGTCAATTAAAATTTATACTTTTACAACTCTATGCCATGTTTATCGCTTTTAAGTTTTATGAACATTAAGCTACTATTTTGTTGATAACTGTTTGTATTATCTGATACACTTCGAAACACAAGGCTACTTAAGACCCCCTGTTGTATAAATTGATTTGGATTCAATAAAGAATTATTAGTATTTCCCATTGAGTTCGCTATGAAAGTCGTTATAGTTTTAGCAATCTGTGCGCTAACTGCAGGTAATTTACCGCTAGCTGTAATCAGTCGCATGAAAATTATTCATCAACTTTATCCTTAGTCGCTGCCGTACCCATTCCTGAGGATGAGCGTGTCAGCGGTGAGAACGGTTGGTATATTCCTCAAGCTGATGGCTCATTAGTTTGGGTCTCAATCGAGGAGGGCGAACATATACTAGATGAATTGGAGAATAAAGAAGAAATAGAGGGCCGACTTTCAACAGTGCCAGTTAGTTTCTACTTGTATACAAATAGAAACCCGTCAAAAAAACAAAAGATTACCGAAACTCTGAAATCCATTAACAATTCCGACTTCGATGCCAGCAATCCAACGAGGTATGATAT
Organism: Bactrocera correcta; assembly: GCA_027475135.1. Classification (NCBI taxonomy): domain Eukaryota; kingdom Metazoa; phylum Arthropoda; class Insecta; order Diptera; family Tephritidae; genus Bactrocera; species Bactrocera correcta. The sequence goes on along the minus strand of CM050323.1, from coordinate 3,396,309 downwards.
AAACTGGTTAAATGTGTTCTAAAGAAATGGTGATAAGTGTAACACCCAAATTCCACAGATTCGTTATACACGGTTGGGCTCAGAGCTACACCGCTGGTATGAATAAGGATATTCGTGCAGCGTGGTTGGGCCGTGGAAAATACAATGTGATCATTGTCGATTGGGCACGTGCACGTTCCGTTGACTATGCTACCTCCGTCGTTGCGGTACCCAAGGTGGGTAAAAAGGTGGCCAGTATGATCAACTATTTGGTAGAGAACTTTGGCATGAGTTTGGAAGAAACCGAAGTGATCGGTCATAGTTTGGGTGCTCATATAGCCGGTTATGCTGGTAAGAACACCAAAAATGGATTACTTCACGCCATAGTTGGTTTGGATCCCGCCCTGCCACTCTTCAGTTACAAAAAGCCCAACAAACGTTTGAACGCCAACGATGCTCATTATGTCGAGTCCATTCAGACCAACGGCGGTCAACTCGGTTTTCTCAAACCTATTGGTAAGGGTGCCTTCTACCCGAACGGTGGTAAGACTCAACCTGGCTGTATTTTGGATGTAACTGGTGCCTGCAGCCATGCGCGTTCCACCGCCTACTACGCGGAGGCTGTGGCTCGTGATGACTTCCCCAGCATGCATTGTGGTGACTATCAGGAAGCAGTGAAGGATGCATGTGGCAGCTCTTACAGTGGTGTGAAAATGGGTGCAGTGACAAATGCTTATATGGTGAATGGTGATTATTATGTGCCCGTACATAGTTCTTCACCTTATGGTTACGGTTATGCTTGAAAATTTCAGTGATATTAATGTAGTTATGAAAGGATAGTTTTATGATAATAAAAGGATAGTAGCTAATTTTTTATTTAAAACTACTATTTTTTTAATTTTATATTTTATATGTGCATGGTCTTTTATTAGTGACTTAATCCGGATTCTTCCTTCAGTCATCTCTCAACTGCATGCTGAGTTCATTTTAGCTCACAAATTAGTAGAAATGAGTGGAACTTACTTAGCACTTAGGAACCTTTACTTGTTACATGTCCCTGCGCTATTTAATGAATGTCTGATATCTGTTGTGTCAAAATCTTATCAATTAATACCTTACTCAGTCAGTTGGTCAAGCGTGCTCTTTTGAGGTTGTTGCGCAATTAGGCAGTGAGTAAAGGCTATGCGATGTGCATAAGTGCTTGGGAGGTTGAGTACTGACATTAACAAGAGTGCTCTAGGTTTAACATTGTTTTTTGATTTTATTTTAAATAGGTAAGTCGTTCGAAATGCCGACGTCAATGAAGAAAATTCGACCTCTATTACTTTTCATACGAGTCTAGCATTGATACGCTTCTTACTTAAAACATTAACCCAAATATGTTAAGTCGATCCTTAAGAGATAGAATAGAATCCACGGAATAAAGTAGACATACCAAAACACTTCTGCAATATTTTCAATGATTCGATAGCTTTGATTACATTGAAAACACATAATTGCAACGAAACTCATTCTTAAACTTTTTTGGTAAAAATCGCAACACGAACTTTTGGAGTTGTAAATAAACAGCTGCCAAACTCACACTTAATATCATAGAGAGATCAAACTTCACACGGATTCAAAGAAGATTGTATCACTCCACTTTTTCAAATTTCTAAAGGTGAAATCTTAACCCTCTAACAGGCAAAATTAAAATCGTGGACGGAAAAGAGTGTTAGTTTTTTTCTAGGGTAATTCGGCTCCAAAACCTCAAAAATATCATCATATACGTTGTTTTAGTTTTTTTTGTGTTCACAGGCGAGAATAATCTGAAGACCGCCTCAGGGCAGCCTTGCCGGCTTAGGTCAAAATAAAGAAATAGGTGTGGTTTCATTTAAAACTTCAATTTATTTCAAAAGAAAAGAACGTAAGAAACATAAAAGAAGAAGAATTTTAATAACTAGTGGAATTCAAATAATAAAGTTTATTAATTTTTGTGATGATAGTCAAAAAAAACAGTTTTTTCTAGTTAAACAGCATAAATTTAGTTTACATTTGGAACAAAAAAACTGCGTTTCTGAACTCAAGCACAATTTACATTTTCTTTTCCCATCATCTTTAGGAAGCCAAATGAGAAAGTGATCATACTTATCAAAGCGAACATTCGCGACTGGGTGTTCTGCTCTTTTCTCCACATTTAGTTTCCGTTGGCCGACCAGCAGGACGATTGAGTTTGTAAGCGAGAAGCCCAGCAGCAATTTCTTAACTATCGTGCAGATAGATTGTTGTTGCAATTTTCTAAATGCAGGTTGTCAAAAAAGTCTTGCGGTATTTTTATTGAATCAATTCGTGTGGCACCCATATATCGAGCTTCTTAGTGACTCCAAGCTTCTTCAAATGGTTTATAACGGTTTGATGACTACTATGCCGGTCGTTTTCGACCAATTCAGCGATTTTATCGCAATTTTCGACGACAGGCCTTCCGGAGCGTGGTGCATCTTCGACCACCTAGACCGAAAACGTTGAAACCATCGTTGTGCGGTGGAAATGGAAACTGTATCGGGTCCATAACTGCACAAATTTTAATGGCGGCTTGAGATGCATTTTTGCCTTTATCGTAGTAGTACTGTAAAATATGCCGTATTTTTTCTTTATTTTGCTCCATGTTTGAGACGCTATAACTCACGAATGACTTAAAAGAAACGGCAATCATTCAAACACTTGTTAGGGCGTGAAATGGGCTTTCCAAAAAGGTATAGCATGACCCGATGCGAGGAATAAAACTAGAACTACCGCTTTCAGCGCCAACTAGCGCAAATGCCGCAAGACTTTTTTGACAACCTTAGATATGCATTTGTCGCAGCCGTATCTACGAAATGGTAAAAAAGCCGTGTTAACGTATTTCGAGTCTTTGCGTGAATATGGTAACGACCCATAAGTCCATCCATTAAGTCTACTCCCCCCTTATGACTATTATACTCCCGTATAAATTGGGGGCAATCTACTACAATATGCTGCTTTTGTTTTCGGACATAGCGTGCAATTTTGGCCGATTGCTTGTTTTGATTTTTTCTTCTAAATGTCTCAATGCCAACGTAAGTTGATGCCAGTCGGACTGTCTTGTTGTCTTTCCACAAAACCGTGTTAATATCGACACCACATGAAGCACCAACGTACTCAATTGAGTAGCCTCTTTCTTCGTTCTTTACATCCTTATCCAACGGAAGCTTGCATTTTAATATTCGGTTTTCTCGTATCGTGACCAAGCTGTAGATGCCCCTTGCGCGTAAATATACCTATAAAGCTAACGATGTATAAAAATTGTCGAAGTAGCGAATGTGATGAGCAAAATCAGGTCAACTACATTTGCAGTACTTCCAAGATTCGGCTGACCTGGTAAAATGATGTTATCGCCAGCGCCATCATAGACTTCGAAGCGATACCCAGCAAACCCAGCTTAGTCACACAAGACGAACAATTTTATTCCCCAGTTGTGTGGCTTATTTGGCATATACTCGTACTGCCGAAAATTATGTTTTAATTTTGTGTTGCACATTTGCTTATTGGCGCAATTTCAATCCTCACACTTTCATCTCTAAAAGACAAATATCTTTTTATCCACGCCCTGAGGCGGTGTATGTATTCTTCGTGTATTTTTAAAACTTGAACTACTTTTTATTTTTTATTAAAAAGTATATTAACTTAAAATAAATTAACTTACGTAATCAAAAAAAAAAAAAAAAATCTTCCATATAAATATTTCGATAAAAAACTTTTTATTTTAATTTTGAAAATTTTAAAATCGGCGCTGCAATTAATTGACCTGTAACACTGAATTTCTGCATTCAACTGACGATAACAACAAAACGAAACGTCACAATACATTTGCTGATACTAAGAAAATATGAGTTGATGTATTATCTAACGGTTCTTATAACAGTTGTAAACAACAAAAAAATTTCTTAGGAATTTGTGACAATTTGTTGTTGTCAGGGCGGTCTTGCCTGTTAGAGGGTTAAGGATAGGTTCCTGTGATGACACAATATTATTCTCTAGTGTTTACAAGTAGAAGCTTTTTCGATTGTCGATCACCAACGCTACCCTCAAGTCATTTTATGGCGTTCACTGTTCTGCTGGTATTCTCGGAACGGAGGTGTTCTTCTAAGTTCTTTTGTTTCAAACAACCTTTGAAGGAGCTTAATGGTCTGTAACAGCTTATACTATGTTCAGTTCGAAAATTTAAAAGATTAGATTACATTTAAGCATTTCATAATCTAAAAGTGTTCTCACTGCCGTTAGAAAGATCAAAAAACAGCTGTTATTGTCATTCATGAAGTCACATCGCTTAATATTTATCAAAAAAAAAAAAAAAGATTGTCATATAGTATTTTGAAATAAAAGCAGTTTTTTTCCAAATATTTTCCATATAATATAAATAATGGATGCATTTTTTCATTTTTTAAGTCGATTTTCAGGTGAAATTAGATTCATTGCCTTAAAAAAAATTTGTTTGTTTACATTTTTTTCCCTTTGTAGTGTCTAAATCAGCTTCCAGTGCTGACAAGTAGATTGCGGAAAATCTGAGTCGCATAGAGAGATTTAGCGTGGATCAGTTTCAAATCATTTCATTGAAATGATTTGAAACTGTCATTTTTGTATGGCGAAATCTTGATACATTTTTAAGATTAGTGGATTAATCCATTCAACAGCCGTAATCGTGTGATTAAGTGTCGGTCTGAACATAGTATTAGGTGAATATGTTCTCAACTGCCGCCGAGCGGGCCAACTCTTCTGACATTTCATTTCCTTCTATTCCCGAGGGTGTGATATTAACTATGATGTTATGTGATACTTTCAGTACTGATTGGCGCTTAGCTGTCGATTGGTATGTTTATGGACTTGTTTGTTAGAACAGAAGCCCACTTGTCATCTTATGTTACGCACCGATTTCGGTCTGAAAAACCAAATTGTGGTCATATAATTTGAAGCTACCCATTGCCGATTTAGCTGAAGTTCAGTAAGAAATGTAACTTCACTTCATAAAAAATCATTCGTGTTTAGTATACGCATTCGGTGATAATTGTTTGTCGCAAGCAGGTGTTATTCAAAAAGGATCGAGAACGCTTTGACGACGAGCCATGTCCACTATGGTCATTAAAATCAACTGATGATCAACATGTCAACAAAATATATAAATTCGTGCTTTAGGATTCAGGCATCGTTGGAATATCAGAAGAATCAGTTAAAGCCATTTTGAAAGATCATTTCGGCCTTAGAAAAGTGAAAGCACTATTGGTTCCAAAATCACTAAATTTTTCCGAAAAAGTAAGTCGCGTTGACGTCTGTGAAATAATGCATTCCGACTGCCAGAAAATCACGAAACATATTATTACTAGCGTTGAATCCTGGATCCATGCTTCAGAGCTGGAAACAGATGATCAATCGGTCGAATATCGTCGCAAAGGTGAGCCGAAGCCGAAAAAACACGTCAAAAATCAAGGTTATGTTGACAATTTTCGAGGTGTGGTGCACTCCGAATTCCTTCCGACCGGCCAAACTGTCAACAAGGAATACTCTTTGAGTGTTATACGTCGCTATTCGTAAAAAGAGGCCGGAATTAGGAGTCGACAACTTTGTGATGTTTGCTGGTTAAGAAGTGACAATGGGAGACACCTGGTGGGGTTAACTGATTGGTATATAGAATTGTACATGAAGATTATAGTAAACTACAATTATTTTATTCAATGGCCATCTTGTTGATCTGTGGATGCAACATAATAATAGAAAAATATCAAATAAAAAAAAAAGAGTATTATCTCATAAGGGTAAAAATTTAAAATTGCAAGTACCTATTTTTCAATACTTAATCACAAAAATCTAAAAAAAAAAACATGCACACTAAGCGTCGTAAAAATCGGTCCTGTCGTTTCGGAGGAGTTTTGGAGAAGACTCGAGAATTGTATGCAGTAGTATCAATAAATTATTATTATAAATTTTATTAGCTTAAATGTGGATTAATTAACTATAAAGCATTTCGAAATCTGCATGTCTATCTACACATGCTTGTATAACCTTTAAATCTAAAACAATTCTCCGCTTATTAGTTTCATTAATTTCGATATCCGCTTCACTAATTAAAATATTTTCCTTTGAAGCTAAATCAGCACCCCCTATATTAATTACGCCAACTGATAAATACAAAAACACTCCAACGTACCACCTACAGAGTTGTGAAAAATAAATTTTTATCTGCTAAACGTAAATGCAGTTATTTTAGATACGATCTTATATTTTTTTTCAAGACCAATAATTTTAGCATTTCTTATAACGGATTTAATGGAATGAGTTAATAATTTATTAGCTTCGTTTATCTGATGCACTCGTATTGTACTTAAATATCGAAGTTCCGAGTATATATAAATCGTGTTACTTTCCCCAAACGACCAGCAGTAGAACATTAAACTTAAACAATGAAAGTGTTGGTGATATTGGCGGTTTGCGCTCTAGCAGGTATTTACACGAACACTGCAGAAAATACCAAAAGGAACATAAAATCAGCACGACTCATATAAATTCCGTTTCAGTCGCTGCCGTGCCCATTTCTGAAGAAGAACGCATAAACGGAGAGAATGGTTGGTATGTGCCACAAGCCGATGGCTCATTAGTTTGGGTCTCAACCGAAGAGGGTGAACAAATGCTAGATGAATTGGAGAAGCAGGAAGAAGTACAGAGTCGTCTGTTACCCGTGCCAGTGACTTTCTACTTGTACACAAATAGAAATCCGTCAAAAGGACAAAAGATTACAGAAAGCTTCAAGTCCATATCCGAATCCGAATTCGATGCTAGCAATCCAACAAGGTGGGACATAAACTGATTCAGTATCTCTAGATGAGATGATAACATTTACATTTCACTACAGATTCGTTATACACGGCTGGACTCAGAGCTACACCTCTGGCATGAATAAAGATATACGCGCAGCTTGGTTGGGACGTGGAAAATATAATGTGATCATTGTCGATTGGGAACGCGCACGTTCTGTTGATTATGCCTCTTCTGTTGTTGCTGTACCAAAGGTTGGCGAAAAAGTGGCCAGTATGATCAACTATTTGGTTGATATACATAATTTGAGTTTGAATGACACGGAAGTGATAGGTCATAGTTTGGGTGCTCATGTAGCAGGCTATGCGGGTAAAAGCACTAGAAATGGGTTGCTTCACGCTATAGTCGGTTTGGATCCCGCTCTACCACTCTTCAGTTATAACAAGCCTAACAAACGTTTGAATGCCAACGATGCTAATTATGTCGAGTCTATTCAGACCAATGGCGGTGAATTGGGTTTCCTGAAGCCAATCGGTAAGGGCGCCTTCTACCCGAATGGTGGTAAGACTCAACCTGGCTGTCTTTTGGATTTAACTGGTGCCTGCAGTCATGCGCGCTCCACTGCCTACTACGCTGAGGCTGTGGCTCGTGATGACTTCCCCAGCATGCGTTGTGGTGACTATGAGGAAGCAGTGAAAGATGATTGTGGCACTTCCTACAGTGGTGTGAAAATGGGTGCAGTGACAAATGCTTACATGGTTAATGGTGATTATTATGTGCCGGTACATAGCTCTTCACCTTATGGTTTCGGTAACTCTTAAAAGCTTATTATCTTTATATATATGAATACCTTAATTGGTAATGATTTTTATATTTAAAAGAAAGAATAAAAGAGTAAACCAAACAAAGATTAATAAAAATTATTTTGTTGAGAAAAAACAAATTATGGTAAAAAAGGACCAACATTTCGCAACGAATTAAGCGACAGAACTCATTATATTTTTTACAGCGTTTCAATATAAAGTGAGCATCAGTGATATAAAGCAATAGCCACGCCTCAATAAGAAGGCACATGTCTATAAGATAAAGATGGCAATCCCAATACTAATCCTAAACCGCTAAACGAATTCAGCCATTTTCTCTGTGATCGTTACTTTTAAGCTCTTCCTTATACAGCGAGAAATCGAGCGATGACTGGGTTCACTCTTTACATGAAGGTTATGCTGCAAAAACTTTTTAACTCATTAAATTTAACATTAGAAATACTAAGATAAGTTAACATTCACACCGGTTTTATATACAGGGTTTGTATGAAAATAATAAGACTGGCTTTCTTTCGCCCCGACTGTACTTCGGAGCATGCGCCCACTGACTCGATTCGGTAGAAGGCGTTCTTAGCTAACGAACAAGCGGCTGTTCAGTTGTCTCCGAGCACCTGGTGAGTCTGGACAAATATTTTCGCACGACGTGTTTCTGTGAGTGGTGCAAGTCGAAAATGCGGCGATCGTTAGAAAGGTACGGGATTAAATTCTGTGTGAAACTCGGTTAAGCTGCGACCGAGACATTTGATATGAGCAAGCAGGCATACCCAGATGTTGCTTTAGCAAGAAGTGGTGTGTTTTGCTTGCACCAGGCCATTTTGTAGGGCGGGGAAGAGGCCACTGATGCAGACCGTGCTGGGAGACCTGCGACTTCGACAAATTGACAAAGAAGCAAAATTCCGAGTGTCACATGGCATTATGAAATGACACAGTGGATCCACGGCCCACAATGGATGGATGTAAACAAGTGGGTGAAACTACACAAAAGTTATTTTCTCAAAATGAACTCAGTGCTATCAAGTTATATTTCCGAAGCTTAGTATGGAAAAGGTTAAAGGTGAAATACTTTATAGTCCTCAAATATAACAATTAATGAAAGATACAGATTTGATCAATGTAATGACTGTTCTAGAAAGTGAATTGAAGAAAATTTACCTCGAAGAATAGTCGAAACACTTTAAAATTTTAAAGTAATTATGAAAATATTTTTTGGCAAATTATAACTAACTCTCGTAATATATTTAAGTACCAGGTTACACTTTCTCCGTAATTATCTGGAGGCAGTTTAGGATAATTTTGGTAATTAAAGTGAAAAGCACAGAGAGCGGTTCAACCATTGTCTAAAAATGAATGTGATGGTACTCGTATCAATGATCTTGAGATGAACTGGAAAATTGTAAAAGAAAAGAGAAACTTCAAGTGTCTCTCTGTGTTCTTTCATGTATACTAATTTTTCACAGCAAAACTGATATTACAATTTTTTCATGTTTTCTGAGTTTTGTAAAAACAAATCCTATATCTTAAAAACTATTCAATTAATTATAACCATATAGGTTAGTTTAGGTTAAGTTAGATTCGTCGCAAATTTGTTGAGACGGCTAATATCAGTTTCGGCGATATCTCCTGGTTCGCCGCAAGTAAGAATACCGAGATATTTAAACCTCAGTTTTGCAAAGGCTGAACAATGGGGAACAAAGTGTCTGCATGTTTTCACCTCAACCATACAACTTTGGAAAATAGCGTTCAACATGATTTTAAGCCTCACCGCATGAATGCCTATTGGACGGTGTCCAGTAAGTGCTCCTACAATTGCGGCAAAATTAATTTGCTGAAAGCAAGTAGTTCAGTAGACTTCTTGCCTTCTACTCTAGAACAGAAGGATCTCACAGTCGCACAGGACCTAGTCGTCGACAGGTGTTTGCTAAGCGTACGCGCGGTCCATTGGTTCAGTGATAGAAGGCAAGATGTCAATAGAGTGAATGAGGGAAGGGAGCCCTCTCTAGATTTGCAATTGTTAGCGATTCCTCTGTGACCAGGCACCCAAACAAGCCTGATGATGAAGTAGCTTGAGAACGAAGTTGGACTACAAGTACAACTACATTTAAAATAACAATTTTACAGTCCATCTGATTCTTTCCCATCATCCCATCACAATATACATATATATATATTATTCAAGCAAGAAAATTTTGGAATAAAAATTTTAACAAATAGTGCATTTAAGCTATGCCATGTCAAGTGTTAATATTGTCAAAATCTGATCATAACTCTCCAAACCCATTTATACCGAATATGTGGACCTGAGGGCTTACGACTAACATTTTACCATCAATCGGTCAATCTGGAAGATTATTATTATTTAAATTGATTTGGAATTCTTTTTTTTTCTGTTATAATTGACCATTTTCGTTAAAATTTGTAACAATCATGGCAAAATTTTCCGTAGCCCCTATGTACCTGTGTACATACTTGTATAATATATTGGTAAATCCGTGAGGTACCTTTTTCGGGACAGTATTAAATTTCAGTCTTTCGGTTGGCACAAAAATATTGCTCTAGCTTTGAATTGCAAAAATTACGAGAGTATGAAATGTTTGGTTGACCGCAAACTTTCCGCTTTCTTCATTCTATGTGCGTACACACATAAGTTCATTTAAGTGTGGTCTAAAGTAAAATCTCTTCAAATTTTTTTTTACTTCAGACAATTTGCATTGAACTTCACTTAAATCTGCCATCAAATCCGAAATATTTAAGCATAACTTCAGGTGCTATGGGGCGTGCGATGAAAATTTTATAAAATGCCTTATCTCTCTGTCGACAGTTGTGATAATGTGTTGACGCACAAAAGGAGGCAGGGCACTTGCTTTTTAACAGTCTGTTGACTTTTGCACTTTGCGGCGTACTTACCGACAGACATATTGCCTTATGTAAATTATTGTGTGTTTGTTTTTTTTTTTTTGTTTTTGAACTCTTAATTTTTTTCAATCTCGTCACGAAATTTCCTTGGAATACCCTAAAAAATGCCCTGGAAATTTTAGCCCTTAATATTAATATTAAGAACTGGACCCAGGCATGTAAAAAATGTCCATAGAAAATACACAAAAATCGAAATTTTTTTATCTTTAAATTCCTTCAGATCAGGCTGTATGGAATTTTCATAGCTTTTTTGTTACATACCATCTATGAAAATTCTATAAATCCTTACTCAAAAAGTCGAATATCTCGAGAAGTATTAATGATAGCGATTTTGACGATTTTTGTAGAAAATAAAATTTCCTAAAAGTTTGTCGTGAAAGTTTTTTCTGTAGCTCCTGCCATTTACGAGATATATACGAAAAAATTCGAATTTCATGGAAAAATCAGGTTTAGAGCTCCGTACTACCTCGCAGGTGTGAGTTACGACTTTCTTGCATTGGGCACTTTTGTAGAGTGAACATTTCTGAGAAATATGCGTCTAAAGTCAAAGCGATGCCATAAAATACTTTTGATCTGCAGGAATTTAAAGATAAGAAATAACGATTGTAGTGTATTTTCTATGGAAAATTTTTACATGGCTTGGTCCAGTTTTTAATGGTAATATTAAGGGCTAAAATTTTCAGGAAATTTTTTCAGTATATTTACAAGGAAATTTCGTGAAGGCATTGAAAAAAATTAATATTTCAAAGAAAAAGACAATAGCCTAAATTAAATAATATAAGCATTGACAGACACACAAATAAAAATGATTACATTGATTATTGTTTGTATGCTTACTGCAGAGGAATACATACGTACATAATATGTTAACATATTTGAGAAAAAAATAGTTGTGCATAATTACTGCAACACGCAAGGAATGAATAAGTTCGCTGCTGTCAGACTTTTTATGCCATTTTGAAGCCATTAGATTAAAAATAAGCCAAAGAAAAATATTATCATAATTTAAAAAAACAGAGTTTTAAATAGAAATTCAAATTTATTAGAAATACAATTCAATTTTGAACTCTACTTTTCAAACATACGGAAATGTATATACATATGTCATGATAGCTGTGTATGGCACTGCCTCATAGGCAATGACATTTTCATCAGAAGGGTCTCTGTTTGAAAATACTTCATCAATTTGAATACTCGCAGGTGAAACTGAAATTTTACACAAGCACAGAACTAAAGGTTTTTCTTGTAGAATATTTCTTGTTGTAGTTCCTGCAGACGTTAGACTTAGATCTTCTACGATTATGACACTTTGTGACAGTGAGGACTTCATGAAGTTCTTTAATTAATTGTCTATAAAAAAGAATTAGCTTTCTATAAATATATAATAGAAGATAAATGTTGAAACATTTAAATAAAACTGTTTGTTAAATTTTGTGATAAAATTTTCTGTATAATCTGTGGTGCCATAGAGCTAGCAGCACTATCTAGGTACATGTATTATAAAAGCTCCTTTATTTATCTTTATCACAAAATTGCAGTCCTCAGTTTGTTTTTTGTTGGGTCGTTTTTTTGGTATATTTTGAAGAGATAACCCTCTATGTGTACCCCCTGGTTGAATTTCTTTAAAAACAAATTTGTCATTCGCAACATCTAAAAGATCTTTATCTACTTCATTGACAGAATTTGAGAGTAATGTCTTCCTTTTTCCTCCCTAACATACATATTCATCACATTTATTCTTCATCATTAGCATCTATACAATCGAAGTCATAACCATTTTCACCTTAATATGTATATCTTCTTTTAGATAAAATTTATCTTCATCGATTTCTGTATATTCTTCGTCTATTTTATATACTTGTGCTGGTTCCAAAATTTTACAAAACAAAGAATATATATATATACATATATGTATATAACGTTTCAATACAAAATATAAATTAATTACCAAACCTTTAAATTGTTGCTACATTTTCTTATACTAACAAAAAAAAAACATTACTACAGTTTCACCGACGCTTTTATAGCACAATAAAAATAGTGATCCGATCTAAGCTATTTCTTCCGAGATTGTTATTGCCTTAGAGTCATGCCAAATTTCATGAAGATATAGTATATCGCCGAATGAAAAGTTTTTTTATGTAAACACTTAATTCCAATTGTTCAGTTTGTGTCGCAGCTATGTGATAAAGTGATTTGATCTGAACAATTTCACCGGCTAAACCCAGTTCCAAACATTGTGAAGAAATCTCGTCAAATGGAAAAGTTTTCCACACAAGATCATATTGGGTAAAAAAACAGATTTTTTCAACAACTTTTTCCTCACATAAAAAATTATATATTTTAGTAGAACTTTTTATTGTGACAAACATTCAATATTAACGAAGAAATTCTGAATTTTTTGGAAAAAAATATTTTAAAATCGACCATTGCGACGCCATTTCCGGTGACCCCTCGGAAAAAAAGATGCGCTTGCCTTGGCAGAATAACTCCTTACAGGGTCATCTAAAGTGAACAAAATACGTGTTTTAGTCGAAACCTTAACTTAGAACTTGGACGAAGGAAAAAAAAATTAAAATTGGCAGAGATTTTTACAGAAAATTAAAAATTTAGTGAAAATATTGCGAATTTTTTTTTAAATAGTTGTAATCGAAAAAAATACTTCGTCCAAGCCTTTAAGAAGTGTATTTCAAAGACCTGTAATTTCATGAAGACTGGTTGAGTAGTTCTCGAGAAATATTGCCCACTAACTTCAAAACCGGAGTTTCGAGAAAACCACGTTTAAAGATAGCGCCCTTAGCTATGTATCTAACTATATTTAGGACAATATTCTAGAGGTGTTGTAGAATTTAAGAAGACAATAAAAATATTAGATTTTTTGAAACTCGTCAACCGATGTAATGCTATATTGGTCTCATAGCGCCGGTTCCGAAAAATTAGCAGCTTCTTGTGGAAAAAAGAAATTGTGCATAAGTTCACATCGATAGTTCAACCAATTCGTATATACACTGTTGATCATTAGGTTAGAAGCACGTTTACTTGCATTGCAATTGTTTTAATAGTTATTATTTTAATGATGTTTGAAAGAAGGGTGATATTCAAAAACCAATACGTACTTTAGCATACTTTAAATGTAAAATTGAAACGATTATTCAAACTTAACAAAAGCGGGTTTTTTCAAAAATTTCCTGAAAGCTACTAAAAAAATGTGCTTTTTTGGTCATTGAAAAGACACATTTAAGCTTTCAAATTTTTTTGTAAGAAAAGTATTTTTAACTTAAATTTTTAGTTCATGTTAATATTTAATTTATAAGAATAAAAAAAAATAATAATTTTAGTAATGAGGATGGTCTCCTTTGTTAGTAATAACTTCACATATTCGGTCCTTCATTGAATGATACAGGGAATCTATGTAAGTCAAGGAAATTTCACTCCAAGCTGCTTTTAATGTTTTATTACCTTCGTACTGCTTTCCTCCTTCGTATACCTTTCGTGTTAGCCAGCGCCTAATATCTACAATGACGTTACTACACGAGCGTTATAAAAAGGAGCATTGCCTTTTTGAAAAATCCAAGAAATTGGTCCAAAGGCATCTCTTAATTTTGGAAATACGATCTCCAGCAATGCCATCCAAAGTAAAACGTTTTTCATCAGTAAATACAAGTGAACGCCAATCATTAAGACGAGTGTCAGATGTTTTCCACGTCATGTTTTTCTTCGCGAATCGAAATTTCAACCAACTATGACCAAATATTTTTCGGAAAAGAATCGAACTTTGATAAAAAAGTCCAAAATACAATAAAAACAAGCATAATTATATACATAATATTTTATTTAAAAAGAACGCTTATGCATCTAACCTAAGACCATCAGTGTATACAGACAAACGAACCTGACTAAATCGACTCAGCTCATCATAATGATTATTTATTTATACAAGTATATGGTGATAGCCTTCCGCCCCGGCTTCACACGGGTATTAAACAATCATTTCCAAAGCTTTAATTTTGTACACACTCTCCTACACACACTTTTTCTCGTTTTTGCGTGGGGTCATTGAAACTTAGTTAAACGAAGAAAATTCGAACATGAAAGTATAATTTTTTGTATTATTATTTTTTTTTAATTTTTGTAAAAAGGCCTTTACTATATATTTTACTTTCTCTGCTCCTGAAAAATAATTTATTGAGTCAGAGCTTGCCTGTAAGCAATATTTAATGCTAATTTATTTTATGGCAGCAATATAATTTGATTTTCAGACGTAAAACATTCTTTTCGTAAGTCAATCACTACTAATTCGAAAGTGAGGCCTTAGGACTTGTTTGGACGGTGATAATGGTTTCTACATTTAAATTGTTCTTCAATTCCTTAATAATCAGCCTCGTCTCGTTGGAAATGCTTGGAGGACTTAAATTCCTCAAGAGCATAATTGGAATTCCAATTTTTAAAGCCAGTTCATGCGGTGGCAGTCCAGAAGGGTTTTATGAATTTAAAAACTACTGGGGCTTATGGACTACTTCTTCCATATTAGTCATGGTGTATATCGATTTGTATTTCGGGAACTTTTTGAATAACTAAATCCCTGGCGTATACAAAAAGAAAGGTTGTTTTTGTTATTATTCACGCTATTCGCTTCCATTTCTGTCTGTTGCAGCTTAGCTAAATGTAAAATAATATTCTTTGCCTAAATTTAGCATTCCCTGTTATAAATAAGTAATTATTTTTTCTTTGAATTTACGCATTTTCTGAATTTTTTCTACACACCATCCTCATTGTATTACCTTCAAAGTGGTTCAAGCTATTTTTAATTTCAGGAAACAAACAAAAAACCCAACCTTTTCTGCTGGGTATCAATAACTTCGTGGGAAAAGTCATATACCCTGTTAAGGGTATAGAATCCACTTGCAATCAAACATTTTGTTATTTGCTTGAAATTTTAATTCGCAATTATTCCGGATGAACCAATTTATGACGGTTGCTTGTTGGTCATTGCAGAAATGCTCAAATAATCGAATGCATTATGATAAGAAAATGTGATGCGATAAGGTTTTTAACGAGTAATGAAGTTCTAAATTCCACCCATTTGCACTACCAGTATTTTCATAGTGCCAAGGAACTCACATATCAGTTTTCAAAAACAATCTGGTAATGCATATACGTATGTAGTGGTTTTGCTATCTCGATTAATTTTATATGTTATAAACAACCATTAGTTCAACGAAACATTACGAGAGAGTATTAAAAATGTTTTCCTGATCTAATGACCGATAGCTCTAAGTACAAGTTATCGGTCAAGTTTTACTGACAATAAACGAAACTTCAGAAAAATAAAAATAGAATATTAAGTGTGTGTTGATTATTTAGAAATAGTCATAAAGTCGAAAACGTGCCAAAGCGATAAGCATTTCTAAATTTTAGGTACCATATCAACAACAACGATTCATTCATTCAGTTTTATTGCGATATCATTTACAAATATCTTAAAAAAAACCTTTTGAAATAAAATCAATATATTCACCCCAACTGACTCATATATCAATTTCAAATACGAAAATATGCACCAGAAAATCTCACCAAGAAACTTTATTGATGTGTCTCACTCATTGATCTGCTTAATCGGCACAAGTTCTTTAAAATGAAGCAAATCAGTCTTTGCTTTATTTTGGAGGCTCGTGTCTCGAAACACTTTCCATAAGAACTTTTTGGGATGTCCCAAAAGGGTCCAGGAAAATATGTCGATTTAATTTAATTAAAATTCCTACACTTTGTTCGATTTTTTTTCTAAATAAAGTAGGCACAAGCTTTTTCCGATTTTTAATTTTGACACTTTCGTTTAAATCATTTCGTTGTGCGGTGTCATGACCGTTGTTCAATTATCTCACTGAATTGGAAGTACTCTTACCGTTATACTTCACTGTGAAACTTGAATATTCTGCCGCTTCTCTTAAGCAAGCTATTGGGGGCTTACTCGGACCCACTTTATTTATTTTTCTAATAATACAATTCTTGTTTCTATATTTTCATTTTTTTGTTCTTAAAAACAGAACTTTAGGTCTTATAAATATATACATATATATAAATATTTCACACGTTTAAACATCATCGAAACCATAAGGCGAAGAACTATGCACAGGTACATAATATTCACCAGTCACCACATAAGCATTCGTCACTGTACCCATTTTCACACCACTGTAAAAGCTGCCGCATTTATTGTTCACCGCTTTCTTATAGTCATCACAACGCATACTGGAGAAGTTATCACGAGCTACCGCCTCAGCGTAGTAAGAACAGGAGCAGGCATGACTGCAGGCACCAGTTACATCTAAAGGACAACCAGGTTGGCTCTTGCCACCGTTCGGGTAGAAAGAGCCCTTACCGATTGGTTTGAGAAAACCCAATGTACCGCCGTTGGTCTGAATGGACTCGACATAATGAGCATCATTGGCGTTCAAACGTTTTTTGGGTTTGTTGTAACTGAAGAGTGGCAGGGCGGGATCCAAACCGACTATAGTGTGCAGCAAGCCCTTCTTAGTATTCTTACCCGCATAACCGGCTACATGAGCACCCAAACTGTGGCCGATCACTACTGTTTCCTCCAAACTCATCGCAAAGCTCTCGACCAAATAGTTGATCATGCTGGCCACCTTTTCTCCTGTTTTTGCTACAGCAGCAACAGAGGTGGCATAGTCGACAGGGAAAGTGCGCGTGCCCAATCGACAATGATCACATTGTATTTTCCACGTGCCAACCAAGCTGCACAAATTTCCTTATTCATATCGGCGGTGTAGCTCTGTATCCAACCGTGTATAACGAATCTGTAGTCAAATTTAAAAGTTATGCTTTTTTCTAGAGATACTGAATCAATTTATGTCCCACCTTGTTGGATTGCTAGCATCGAATTCGGATTCGGATATGGACTTAAAGCTTTCTGTAATCTTTTGTCCTTTTGATGGATTTCTATTTGTGTACAAGTAGAAAGTCACTGGCACGGGTAACAGACGACTCTGTACTTCTTCCTGCTTCTCCAATTCATCTAGCATTTGTTCACCCTCTTCGATAGAAACCCAAATGAAAGAGCCATTAGCTTGTGGCACATACCAACCATTCTCTCCGTTTATGCGTTCTTCTTCAGAAATGGGAACGGCAGCGACTGAAACGGAATTTATATGAGTCTTCCTGATTTTATGTTCCTTTTGGTACTTTCTGTAGTGTTCGTGTAAATACCCGCTAGAGCGCAAACCGCCAAAATCACCAACACTTGCATTGTTTAAGTTTAATGTTCTACTGCTGGTCTTTTGGGGAAAGTGTAAGACGATTTATATACACTCGGAAACTTTGGTATTTAAGTGCGATTCACGATTGCACTAGATAAAAATTATTAACTCATGCCATTAAATCCGTTATAAGAAATACTCAAATTACTGATTACGTAGAAAAATACAGCATTATGTATAAATAACGCGTTGCTTTTTTTTGAGGTTAAGATTTTCTGCGAAGTTTTGGTGACGCGATCCGTTTTGGGAATTTCCAGAAAAGGTGTTTAAAATTAGAAAGATTCGTATCTTTGGAAAAATTTTTTTAAAAAACCATTGGAAAATTTTGACTTACAACGAGCCCAAAAATTGCAAATATTTTTAAAAATTTTTTTTACCAAAAACAAATTAATTCGGTTCGAAATGTGTTTCCCACGGTTTTTCCCCGAACCG
This sequence comes from Bactrocera correcta, assembly GCA_027475135.1. Lineage (NCBI taxonomy): Eukaryota > Metazoa > Arthropoda > Insecta > Diptera > Tephritidae > Bactrocera > Bactrocera correcta. Next base: position 3,378,083 of record CM050323.1, on the reverse strand, counting down.
GGTTTTAGCATTTGGGGGGCTTTATTTTTCCCCGGGTTGAATTTTTCTACGTAAATTTTTAAACCCGGAGCCGGCATTTTTGGGGTGAACAGCCAAACCAGAAGCCGATTTAGTGAAACTTTTCCCTATGGGGGATTTTTCCGAAAAAAAGCACAAGGGTGTTGGGGTTTGTTTTCGTGGTGGAAAGGACCGAATTTTTTCCAAATTGGCCTTTTTAGGCGCAACGTTACGGGAAAGACGATCGCTTTTTCGTTGATGTTTAACCTTTTTCATTGCCCAAAAATGGAAAAAAACTGAACTTGTTTTGACATGTTTGGCAACGATTTTTTGGCCGGGTCTCTTTGCCACACAGCTCGCCCATTCTATGGCATTTTGGGGTCGTAAGTATAGGATCCAGGTTCATCTCAAGAAATGGGACCCCTAAGTTGGAAAGATCATTTTTGAATTCAACGCCTTTTTAAAAATTTTTTTGGGGTACCGTCAAGTCTTTAAGCGCTTACGAAAAAGCCTTCAAAATTCCAGCCCTTTTGGGAAGACCCAAAATTTCCAAGGAAAGTTTGGGCTTTTCCGGCCAAATCTTTTTAAAGTCGGTTGAAATTGGGTGGTCCGAATGGACCCTTCCTTGACACGCAGGGCCGGGGGTCAACCCCTTTAAAATTTTTTAGATTATCATTTAAAAGAATGTCTGAACCAAACCCCAACGTTTCAAAAATTGATTCCGAAAAAAAATTTTGCAAATTTATGCTCAAAAATTTCAAGCGCAAAAAAAAAATCACCCGTTATAACTGCTAAAAGCCCTTTCAAACACATGCATTAACAAAATTAGCAGATAAGCTTAAAATGTTTCTGCGAAGTTATCGGTGCACTGCGGTCCGTTTGGTCAGACATTGCCAGAAAAAGGTTTCAAGCTAATTTAGTAAATATTCGTATCTATTGGAAACTATTTTCTATATAAAATCACTTATGTGCAAGAAAATCTATGTACGTGTACAACTGTGCCCAAAAAGTAAGGTGACATTGTATATATTTTGAAAATTCTTTATTTATTTTTCCAAATCAATTTAATTCTCTTCAAAGTAATTCCCTCCCGATGCAATGCACTTATGCCAACGGATTTTCCAATCCTCGAAACACTGGTTGTAGTCACTTTCCGGGATGGCATTCAGTTCCGTCTTCGCTGCGGCTTGAATCTCTTCTATCGTATAATTTCTATCGAGTCCCCGGAGCGGTCTTTTGAGCTTGGTGAACAGCCAGAAGTCGCATGGCGCCAGATCAGGTGAATACGGTGGTTGCGGAACGATGTGGGTTGAGTTTTTGTCGAAATGATCACGAAGATCACAAAAGGGTAGTATGGGATTGTGCATTATCGTGGTGTAAAAACCAAGAATTGTCTTTCCACAATTCCGGCCTTTTTAGGCGGATAGCGTTACGCAAACGACGCATAACGTTCAAATAATATTCCTTGTTGACTGTTTGACCGTTTGGAAGGAATTCATAATGCACAACACCACGATAATCGAAGAAAACAGTCAACATGATCTTGATTTTTGAGCGACTTTGGCTCGATTTTTTTTGGTCTCGGCTCTCTTTTGGCACGATATTCGCTCGATTGATCGGTTGTTTCGGGGTCGTAAGTATAGATCCAGGTCTCATCGCCAGTTACAATGCGTTTCATGACACCCTATTAGTTGGAAAGCATCATTTCAGACACTTCAACGCGACGCCTTTTTTCCAAAAAATTCAATGTTTTCGGTACCAGTCGAGATTTGACGCGCTTGAGGCGCAAAACATCCTTCAAAATGCTGCTGGCTGAGCCTTTCGATATGCCAACTTCATCAACAAGGTCTCTAATTGTTAGTCGACGGTTTTGCAACACCAAATCTTTGATTTTTTGAACGTCGGTTGAGGTTGATGGTCGCCCTGGACGCTCTTCGTCTTCGACACGTTCACGGCCGGCTTGGAACTCACTGTACCACTTGTAAACATTGTTTTTAGATATAGCCTCATCACCAAAGACTTTCTGCACCATCCTCAACGTATCCGTAGCAGAAAATTGATTCCGTAAATAAAATTTAATGCAAATTCTATGCTCAACAAATTTCGACATCGCAAAAAACGAAAATCTCCCTTTTAGCTGCTCACAAAACGACACGTATCTCAAACACTAATGAATATTTTGTCATGAAATTTGACATAAATGTGACTGACAGTACTACCAACCTAAAAAAAAGATAATTCTCCAAATCCTTCAACGCGCGCAGTTTCAATTCAAATGTCACCCTTTTTGGGCACAGTAGTATATTCCCCTTTTGTAGGCCTTAAACGTTATAGTTTCATTTCGATTATTTCTAAATGAAATTTGGCTTACCTTGATGATAATATTTGTGGAAAGTTTTTTTTATATTTTACAGTGAAGGAACCAAATAGAATTTAGAATTGAGTTTTATAGAAAAGAGGGCCAGTTGTAGTCGGATCCCATTTTTAAACCATATCAAAGACATGCATGGTAATACCGTGCACCAAATTTGATTAAAATTGGTCGTGGATGAGATGAGATATTAGCTTTAGTTGCTTCAAGCGCATTATCAAATTCTTACAACGATAAACAGATTTACAATTAGAGTTTTTATCATAATTTTTTGTTTGGTTAAAGTAGGTTCTAATTTTTAGGTCAACTGCATTTTGTAGACGTGGCAGTGGAAAAATTCCGAATAGAAGTTGCCGACAAATAGATTTGATAAAAAATTTAGTTCTCTGGGCATAAATTATGCCAATGTCTTTAATATTGTTAGTTGCTCACCCACAATAGCACGTAGTGCCATCGGTTACCAACCAAGTAATAAATATTGTAGGAGGCTCATCCCATGTTAATTGGCGCAGATTTAAGGTTCCCTCTGTTTGAAGATTGGCAGGGCATACTTAAGTCTTGCAAAGAAGCTGATGCATGGACCTTGTCAGTTCTTCGTCCATATTTGAATAGCTCGGCTGGTAATCCATAGATTCCTGTAGCTTTCTTGCTCTTGAGGCGGGTAATTGCTGTTCGAACTTCATCATAGTCGAAAAATAAAACATTTATTCCATCGTCATTGTTTGGGGAATCGGATTCGCCCCTTTCAACATAACAGTTCCACTTTTACGTTTGCGCACTACTACGAATGTGATCGCAACTGTCCCGATATCTCAATTTTAATTCAAGTTATCGGTTGCAAGGACAGATGTCAGGAATTATTCCTGATTAATGGAACTCTTTATTAAAAAAAAGGGTCAGAAAACCACCCCATTATTTTATTTTAATTTAATTTTATTTTATTTTATTTTATTTTATTTTATTTTATTTTATTTTATTTTATTTTATTTTATTTTATTTTATTTTATTTTATTTTATTTTATTTTATTTTATTTCATTTTATTTCATTTCATTTTATTTTATTTTATTTTATTTTATTTTATTTTATTTTATTTTATTTTATTTTATTTTATTTTATTTTATTTTATTTTATTTTATTTCATTTTATTTCATTTCATTTTATTTTATTTTATTTTATTTTATTTTATTTTATTTTATTTTATTTTATTTTATTTTATTTTATTTTATTTAATTTAATTTAATTTGATTTAATTTAATTTAATTTAATTAAATTAATTTTATTTTATTTTATTTTATTTTGTTATATTTTCAAACTGCGGAAACCTTGCATTGAAATTCAGTTAAACCTTACATTAAATGCAAAACGTTCAAGCATAATTTTAGGCGATATGGGGCGTGTGATAAAAATTTTATAAAATGCCTTATCTCTCTGTGGACAGTTATGATAATGAGTTGACGCACAAAAGGAGGCAAAGCACTTGCTTTTTATCAGTCTGCTGCGAAAGCACTTTGTGGTACACTTGCATACATACATAAATATCGCTGTTACACAATAGGTGTAGCGATGCCTAAAATAATGTGAGCATAGACAGCAATGCAAACGTATATATGTATGACAATTGCAAATGTATGTAGATGTTGCTACTGTGATGAATACTGCAAACACACACATATATACGGTATAAGCTTATGAATTGAAAGTAGGAAAGTGGTGCGTGTATTTACTCAGAAAAAAATTCCATGTGTAAATTTTATAACTTTCTGTGGCTTACGCCTTGTGAGTGTTGATGACTTTTCGGGCATTTATAATTTCAAACCAACAAACACATGTACATATGTATTTGCTTCTGGATGTGGAAGAATTTTAAATTTTTGATATGTAAAGCTTGTAGAGTTTGAGAACGTGGTTGTGGTTACATTAATAGCCGACTCATTTGCTTTTCACCCACAAATACGCGTATTCTCCTTCTTCGTATTCTACCTCTCCAACAATAGAATAGCTTAGACAAAGAAAATTGAAGCAAAATATTTAATTATGCAAACAGCGTAGTGAATTTTTTTCGTGGAACATAACTGTTTAAAGAGTTTCAAAAGATTTTTCCTTATTCATGGTTTTTAATGTCTCCTCTTTAACACTCAGTGTGTTGTGTTTTTAAGATGATTTAAAGATATACTACAGGTACTTCCTACTTTAAGTATCATACTTTTAAGAGAGCTCCATGTTTAGCGGCATTGTGATAGATTCAAATAAATTTATGCTTTTGGTTAGCACAGTTTGAATGACTTAAGTCAAATATGCATCGATAATTCGATAACTTCAAATTTTTGAAGTTAATTTGTTATTGTCACTCTCATGGAAATCCTCGTCACTACCGCGTCCCACGATTTTCACAAGTCTTTCTGAGACGAAATTTTCACCAGAATATCATTCACCATATTAAAACGAAATAGGTAGTAGTTTCAGGTGTAAGAATCCGCCAACTAAGCTCTTGAAGCTTTTAGCGAATCAATATCCATGTTTGTGGTCTGGCGATGTCCTGATGAAACATAGTTCCTACACCATTAGCCAAACCGGCACTGGCAGTGCAATTCCGAATCAGCATCAGAATTATCAGGATCAGAAACATAAACACTATTCACACCTTTAAATTCGCCTTCATAGCAAATTTTCTCTTTGTTGATGTCTGTCTTTGATTCGTGCTCAAACAAATCTTATCTTTCGTACCCTTGCGATCGGGCGATAAGATACTGTGGTTATTAGATAGTAAACTAAAGGTTTTACTAACTGTCTATAAATTACAAATTTGAAATTTGAAAGAGAAATCGTGCGAATAGTTGATGTGCCTTATAAATATGGTTGAAGACGAGATATATTAAAATACATTAACCCGAATTGATTAAGATTAGAGAAGAGTCAAGATAAAGAGATAAATGGAAAAGGTATTCTCAGGGGCACCACAATCAGAATCTGGTTAGTCAAATCCAACCATTCTAAACAATATACAGAAAAACGGAATTTTATCACGAATGAATGATTTACTTTAATCGGAAAGGAATTCGGAAAGGATCAGATCGTGTATAGGTTTGAGTATACGAAAGTCGGAATGGAATAAGGAAAGTATCAGATCGTGTATAGGTTTGAGTATACGAAAGTCGGGGCAACGTGGGTTTTGCACGATGTCGCAATCTAACAAAAATCTCTTTTTTACTGTTCGCAGACCTCAATAGAAGACAGAGACCAATTTAGATGCAGAATGCTAATGGTTTTAGAAAAATGGTATCGGAATAAGTCGACTTCTGTGTTTATTTATAAAGTCGAATTTTGGCAAACTTTCATTCTTCTAAAGGCGATGCGACCTTTTTAGTATTTCTAACATAATAATTAACAGTGTTGATCTCAAAGCATTCGTCGATTTCATTGATTCAACATTCATCAGGGTACGCTTTGATAGAATTATGTACTATGAGATGATCAGTCGGTTTCTTTCTGTCCTACCAAGACAATCCTTTAAATCGACAATATTTTTCTGATTGTGAGATTGTGTTTTTCCGCTCGAAATATATTTTGCGTAATAGCATATTTTTATTAAAAACGTTAATCTTGCGTTGTTGTAGCAGCGACATAAAACGTCAGGTTAATAATTTGGAGGAATGCTGACGAGTTCATAGCCCTTTGCCGGATAAAAATTCGAGTCCGTCCCGGTTACTTAACCCTACTGTCATTTGTATGCATTAAAGAACAAACGCTAACGTCATCTCCACCGATGCTATAATACCCTTAACAGATGTATTCTTTTATAGCGAAAAATGGCTTAAAAATCTTTATATTGGTTTGGATTGGTTAGTTTTAATGACAGCTTTAGATAATTATATATGTCAAATTTTGTGCGAATAAGTTTTCAATTAAAAAAGTTTCTATGCAAGACAATTCTAATTAATCGGTCAGTTTGCATAGCAATTATATGTTACAGTTGTCCGATATCAGTGGTTTCGAAATATGAGCAGTATCGTGGTCAGAAAAAGGCGTGTGCAGAATTTCAGAAAGATATCACACGATATTAGTGGTCAATCGACCGGCCCAAAACGTTAAATTATCTGCCCACCGAAGTCTCTCAATAAGTGTTGTTGATAGATGCGATGTGTGAGAAAAGGCGCCGTCTTGTTGAAACCGAAATGTCACCGAGAGCTCGAGCTTCAATTTCAGACACTAAATAGTCGGTTATCATAGCGCGATAACGGTCGCCATTGATGGTTACGTTCATTTTTTGAAGAAATTTGGGCCCCATCGCCAGAAAACCACACCAAATCATTCTTTTTTCTGGATGAAATGGCAGTCCATGAATGCTTTCGGGTTGCTGTTTGCTCCAAATGTAGCAATTTTGTTTATTTATATACCCAATGATCCTCATTCTAGCTGTAGCGAATCGCGCCGAATTGACTCTCCAAGGTCTTCGTGTACATTCTCAGCTACGACTGACATATTTTCTATATATACATATTTCTGGCCTAATAATGAAAATAGAAATATTTATCAACGAAAATGGTTTTCTTGTTTTTCAAAATATTCTCCGTCAAGATTTATACACTTTTGCATGCGCTCAAACCAATTTTCGAAGCACTTTTTCCACTTCGATTGAGATACCTCCAAAACATGGTTTTTGAATGCTTCTACAGCATCTTCTGGCGACGAAAATCGTTGACCACGCATTATTTTCTTCATGTGTGGGAATAAAAAGAAGTCATTGGGTGCCAAGTCAGGGCTGTACGGCGGATTACCCATCAATTTGACGTTTTGGCCAAAAAGGCACTGGTTTGAGCTGAAGTGTCAGAGCTCGCATTGTCATGGTGCACAATGATTCGTCTTCTCTTGTTCGTTTTTCGACTTTTTTCGAAGACATCAGGCAAACAAATGGTGGTGTGCCACTCAGAATTGACCGTTCTACGTTACTCAAGCGGAACAGTTGCCACATGACCAGTTTTGCTGAAGAAACAGGCGACCATTTGCTTCGAAGTGCTTCTTCCACGAACAACTTTCGTTGGATTTGGCTCATCTTGGAAGACCCACACGGTCGATTGCTGTTTTGTTTCGGGCTCATACGCATAGATCCATGATTTATCACCTGTGACGATCTCATAAACGTCTTTTGAAGCACCGCGATCGTATTTTTTCAGCATTTCTTTACACCAATCCACATGAGCCTTTTTTTGAGCGATTCTCAAATTCTGCGGGATCCAACGAGAACAAACCTTTTTTACGGCCAGGTGTTCATGCAATATCGAATGTATGCTGGTGGAAGAAATGCATAGGCATGCCTATATCTGAAGGTATGTTACATGACGGTCTTGCATTATCAGTTCACGTACGACATCGATGCTTTTTAGCACAACGGCTGTTTTTGGACGACCTTCACGGAATTCGTCTTTGAGCGAGCGTCGGCTACGATTGAATTCGTTGTACCAGTTACAAAAATTTTAGTTCATCAATGCACTCTTGTCGTGATAACCCCCGTCGAAAGAAAATGACCGCACGAAAATGTTCACGAGTTAATTCCATTTTTTGGCCGAGATTAATTTTTTAATTCCTTGTAAATAAATCAATTCACGATTAAATGACAAAACGTTCAGAGTGATGTTATGCTAAAAAGTGTCAAATTTTCCAATGGAAATGTTAGATTGCACCTGGCAGCAATTAGTTTTGCCTAGGCCAGAAATATATATAGCAGCCTATGTATTATCCAGTAATCAATGCTGGGTCCTAAGATGGGTGAGATTGTGTTGCGAATAGTGCACTCAGCAGCAAACACACAATTTTTACAGAACCCGTCCCATCTTGAGTGGAAGCTGCCACATATATATATACAAGTATGTGTTTAATTTTAGCGGGATCAGTTGATATCCTATGTTGCTTTGTATTAAATATGTTCCTTTCTGGCATACCCTGTAAGTATGTGATGTCCGTGCGCAACTTCTGGGCACTCTTTTCTATAATCTTTCCCCCTCTTTTCCTTACAAACTTCGTAGATATCTGCAGTGGGACTTCCCTTTAAGTTAAGAAGATATTTCTAATATTTTCAATAAATAAATTGGCCACCAATCTATCAAGACATTCGAGCATGCGTGGGTATTTATTCGCTACTTCAGACGTCAGAAGGTGCATTCAGATATAAATAATGCAAAAACAAAAACAAATTACAAGAAAACGCACGTCAATTTTATTAATGTTTTATTAAGTGGAAAACTCATTTCCGAAGCTATGTCCGAAGCTATGTCCGAACAAATTGTCCCAAGAGAATGAGCCACCCAAAGTAGAAATGAAAAATTAAAAGCAATCGCCTTAGTGTGTATTTTAGATCGACCCAGCGGCGTGCGCACAAGTACTAGTGCAACAAACACGCTAATAAAATAATAAGAGAATAAGTTGTAAAATGCGAAATTGAAAACGCATAAACAAAGTGCTTGCACACACACTTAAAAATAACGGAAAATAAAAGCACAACGCACCAATTGATAGACAAACCCAAATGCGCACACACACACAGGCAAGAGAGTGTACTAAGTTCGAGCTGCCAAATCCCCTTGGCGGGACCGCAGTCAAGCTAAAAATGTATTTGACAGCAGCGCCAAAATCCACGTCAAATTGTCGAAACTTGTGGTCGTGCTTTCGTATTACCAGTAATTGGCTGCGTAAGTAACGTTGATGCTCATCTTTGTTGTGTGAAATGCGGCGAAAGTCGCTTTACCTTTTTTAATATTTCGCACGAAAGCAATTTCCTTTCTTCTTTCAAAATGCTCGCTCGCTGCCCTTGTCTATTTATATCCCTTGCATTAGTGTGTCGGGTTTCAAGTCTTTGTATGTAAGTATGTGTGTGTTTATGGTGTTTATGGGCGTTCCCACATTATAAAGATAAGGCAGGTTAGATTTCAGATCAAATGAAAAAATATACACTCTCTGAAGTCAATATAAATTCGTATATAAACAACTTACATGTACTGTATATGTTACATATAGTTACTATATACTTGCAAGGTAAAATTACCGAAAGAAACTACTTTGTTACAGGGAATGAGAAGAAAATAAAGGGTGGGCCATCTCACGTTTTAAATTTGAATTATCTATATTTCGAAATTGGAAACGTCAAATACCATTTGGAAAGTGACAGATATTCAGTAAAAAGTCTAAAATTTACGAAACGGGTCGCTATTCACTAGAAGAAAACTGGGAAATATTAAAAACAAAAAAAAACTGAGGATGGTAAATTTTACCGAATCAAATCATCTTTTCGGACGAGGCTCATTTCCACCTCGATGGTTACGTTAACAAGCAGAATTATCGCATTTGGGGCACTGGACGGCGCTACGTGCCATACAGCAAACGCTACACTCAATGTCTTATCGCTATCTTCGAAAATCGCATAATCAGCAAAAGAGGTGATGTGAATTTGCCTCCCAAAAGCTGCGATTTAACTACGTTGGACTATTTTCTGTGGGGAGCTGTTAAAGATAAATGTTACGTCAACCATCCAGAAACAATTCAAGATCTAAAGTACGAGATTCAAGCTGCTGTAGCTGCTATAAGGCCTGAAACCATCGAGAAAGTACTCCAAAATTGGATGGATCGGATAAGCTACTGTAAACTCAGCCGTAGTGCCACCCTTTATTATAAATGACAATCGAAAATAACAGAAAAGTTATTGCGTGGCCACACAGAAAAACCGCTAAAAGGTACGAATGTAGACAAAACTGACACTTAGTCAACAAAAATTTATGGAACAATGAATTACAGATTGAATTGAAACCAGAACAAGTAAGGAAGAACTAAGTTTGGCTGTAACCGCACATTTCATACACCTGCAACTTGCCAGGTTCAAAGCCAAGGAAGTTCTTTCAGGTTCTAAAGGTTTGTAAGTATTAAGGGGTTTAGGGCAAGTTTTTACCCGATTTTATAAGTTTTACGCAAAAAGATGCACTGTTATTAAGGAAATACGCATTTTCCTTTTTTTTTCTTAACAAATCACAAATTTGCCAATGAATAAAGTCAATGGCAAGTTCGAAAATCTTTTAATTAAGTATAAGTATTATCGGTCCGATTCAACCCATTGTTTACAGGCAGATATTCTACTATTAGAAAGGGACTGTCTCTGAATTTCTATGATATATTTCACAGATTGATTGATAGTTTCGTTAAAAAGTTCGCAAATTGTAACTCGGATACCGGGGACTCGAATGGTTTAGGTCCGATTTGGAAAAATTTTGGTTATAAAGTAATCTACTTAAAACGCGTTATTCGTGCAAAGTTTTATCACGATATACCCACTGGGTCTTGATTTGGATTCTGGAAAGTGAAAATTCAGAGGGTATTTAAAGTGGGATGATATGGGAAGCAGAAGTGGTTGAAAATCTGATTTCGTTCGTCTTTGCACTGAGGAATAGAAATATCCAGGTTACATTACACATTAAATTTAATCGATATCAGTTGAGTAGCTCCTGAGATATGGATTGCCGACTAATTCACGCCCATACTCCATTTTTTCATCTTTCATACCTGTAATCCCTGCTATAAAATTTATTGCCTCTGGACTATTTATTCATTGATTTATCTCGCTTTTAATAGTTATTAACAGAAATGTTATGTGGAGAGTGGACGAGGTTATCACGCATTCATACATTTTTACAGTGTCGGTGAGGGAGCTTAAGGGGTTACATACGTCCAGTAGCACCAAAAATGCGCTAAAAGAAAAACTGTTTTCAGAAGGGATAACAATAGAAATAAATATAAAGAAATTTGATACAATGTTTATTGGTACTTTAAGTTTATAAAAAAATGTATTTTAATTTTTCTTTACAAAAATTAGTACATAAAATATCACGTGACCCAAAGTACAATGAAAAAAGTTGCTCCACGGTCTGCATCATTTATCCTTGAAATGTTGATGGATCTTTAAAAATAAAAAAAATCTTGTAAAATGAAGTTGTAGTTATAGACTGTCGAGCCAAATTTTTTAATTTCGAAAAATTTTTCAATTTACGAAATTTAGGAAAAAGTATGCATTTTACGTCATAAATGTCACACTTTAATTATGTTTATAAATTTTTTTTTAATAAAAATATCGAAAATCCGGCTGAACAGACTATAGAGAAAACATTTTCTAATATTAAAAAAAAAACGCATAAAAAAATGTTAAAAACTGTATAATTTATCATGCAGGAAAAGTAGTTTCGAGAAAAACGAGTTTAAACTTTCAAGTGCTTTAAATGAGGGACAGCTACCTGTGTGCATTAAATTCTCGTCGGGCGGCCTGATTTTCTCCCATAACTTTGTATCTATGGGGAATTTTTACAATTGACTTACACAGAAATATGCCTAAAACTATAAAGAATAATATTCTATAAAATACAAAAAATCGATTTTTTTTTAATTCTGGACGTATGTATGTAACGCCTTAAGGAATTTCTTCTGAGCGAATAGAAAAAAAACCTCCTAAAGAGCGATGTCCCCTGTGCCAAATTAAAGTTTTATATTTTAATTTAGTGCTTAATTATGGCACTTTAAAAGTTTTTGTTTAATAGCGTCCTGTGGGCGTAGCAGTGGATCACTTACGCCCATCTAAGAACTCGTCTTTACTTTTTTCCAAAAAACACGTGTATCAAAATTCATTAAAATATTCTTACCCAAGTTATCGCTTATTCAAACGGACGGACGGATAGACAGTTACTCGGATCTCAATTATATATGTATATATATAACCCTACATTAACTCGATCATTTTTAGGTATACAAACAGCAGTTAGGTGAACAAAACTGTTATACCCTGTAGCAACATGTTGCAAGAGTTTAAAAAACAGTTGCAAGTTGGGCACATTGAAACTATTATACATTTCAAAAATTAAAAAATTCTATAAAAGAACTTCTATTTGGTCAATCAGTTTGCATGGCAGCGTATAGTGTTCCGATATGGGGGTTTAGATAAATGAGCAGCTTCTTAGGTATAAAAGAACATATGCAAAAATAAATATTCGGAATTTTGAATATTTGAGGGACCTGTTTGCGACAGATAGTCAGAGTGAAAGACAGACGGAAATGGATCTTTTATACATATTTTTATAGAGTCTCGACTTATCCTTCTGGTTGTTACCAATTCTTGTCGAACTTAATATACTGTTCGTGGTATAAAAATACGCATGGAAATATACTACCGTGATCAAAAAGTAATCAAATCAATCAATAATCAATTTTAACCTCTTTTTAAAAGAGCTACGGTCCAATAAAACGCACTTTTTATGACGCTTTTGACATTCCTTGAAGCAGTCTTAATTTTCCAGCAATTTTTTATATTCGACTTTTATCTCAATAATCGTGTCGAAACGGTGTCACGGCATTGCTCTTTGAGTTTGCTCAGCAGTCCGAAGTCGCACCGAGGCAAATCAGGCAAATACGGTGGTTTCGGAACGTTATCAGTCGAGTTTTTGGCAAAAAATCACGAAAAACTAAGGAACCAGGAGTTGTTCGCTAATACTTTCAGCCATTTCAGACGAATAGCTTAACCCACAAGCCGCATAACACTCAATTCTCCGTTGGCAGTCTGGCCCGGCGTAAGGAATTCACAGCGCACGACACCACGATAATCACTTCACCATAGTAGGAATTTAATTAAGAATTTTATAAGGTTGCTTTTAAAAGCGGCCTCTCTTTTGGGAGAAAATAAACATTTTATTTTCGAGTATAAATTTTTGGTCAACCGTTCTTGAAGGCATATTTATTTGGGTTTAAAATCTGTGAATTGTAACAAAATTCTTAACCGGTTAAAAGCAACCACTCCTATCACAACCTTAGCCATCTTTGCTTTACCTTGAATGGTTTAGCTTGCCACTATTATATTTCAGCGCTCAGTCCAGCCTTGAACCTTCGCAAACGGCTTAACTCGAAAATTGTTTTTTCTGGGAGTATGGAAATAGAAATCGAATTTCTCTTTATCACGTTGAATTAAATACAGGCGTATGTGGTCATTTTGATACAACTGGGTAAATCTTGGGAACCATTTTTTTAATATCCATTTTTTTTTTTATTTGCCAAAATATATTGAGATACAAAATATTTGACTGTATTTCCAACTAAATCGGTGTATTTTTAGGATTTTTATGCTTCTTATAGGTTTTCGTTTCTTTCAATTTTCAGTCTATTTAGCTCTAACTTCAAATTAATTAAGAGAACTATGTTTATAGTTTCACAATTCTTGGGAGCTTCTCTGTTTATTAATTAAGTAAATACCTTTGAACCTACTGAGGTCATGTCAATATGATTGCTATCGTGCGTGTGGTCGCAGACAGTGTTCATAGTTGTTTTGTAAAGTGTTAGTGTTAGTCAGTTAAGTGCTTTACCGGAGAGCATATTTACAAGTGTGGTGGCTTTACATGCAATGCATGTCATCTTACATACATACATATTTACGCATGAATGTAAACAAGTAGCATGTGCGTGGCACCCTCAGAGTGCTTGTTGTTTACTAATTTGGTATGGAGTCAACTAACGTCTCAGCTGTCACACAGTCAATCAAACTGGCAGACAACGTTTGTGCTCTCAAATGGCCCCTGGGGATGAATTCACCTGACGGCCGTGTGTTTTCGCTTGCGAAATATTTGGGTTGCCTGTTTATTAACACTAAATAAGGCGTAGACGTTCATTTAATGCTGCCAGTTAATGCGAAAAGGTAGCAGGGTTGGCTTAACAAATAATAATGTAAGCCCTACTTAGTGCGGTCGAAATTGTAAGCAGTCAATTTTGTGGAAGATTTAGATTATTGGTGTTCCATATGTGGATGTGTGTGGATGTGTTATGGTCAAAATTCCCGCATTAAATACAAAACTGTAGTTTAAAGTATAACAAATCTTAGTAAAATTATGATAAAAGGTATAAATGTACATATACTTATACAAACGTCTACCTTGAGACTAGCATCAACACAAACAACAACGTCAGCCTTGAAATCTAATGAGTAGACAATTAAAAATTGTGTTTCTCATCATTCCAGTACCGCTATATGGTGCGAAGATATGGACAACAACATCATCTGATGTGTTAGTCTTAGGAAGTGTCTCAGGATTAGTAAAATGATTCCATCAATTTGATATTTCATTATTTGCCTTAGGAAATATTATTACTATTTTAACAGTATACCAATGATGACGAGATGTTTCACGAGAAGGAACTTTTCAAGGGTTACTTACTTAGGGAGTGTTCAGGAGAAAAGGTTTGCGAAATATTTATGGTTTTCCGCATTGTCGAGGGTGAATACTGCAGTCGATGGAACGATGAGCCGTATGAGATATACGGCGACATTGACATAGTTTAGCGAATCAAGAGACAGCGGCTGCGCTTGGCTAGGTCATGTTGTCCGCATGGAAGGGAACACTACAGCTTTTAAGGTTTTCGACTCGCTAACCGCCGGTAAAAGCAAGGGAAGGGGAAGAGCTCTACTCTGTTGGGGAGATTAGGCGGTAAGGACCGTGCTGCACTTCTATCTCGTAAAGAACAAACGACAAGGGCGCTGTTGTTAACTCGGTTTTAACCTCGTAGGCGGTGTCTACGCCAGTAAAGATGAAGATATACATATACGAATATATATATATGTAAATAAAGATAAAATATACTACACTATCCAAATTCCTAATACATAGTAACCAAGCGAATTAGAACAAACTCAGATAAACTTGCTCCGCATTTTATCAATCTCACCTTTCCTCCGTTCCTGCTGCACTTAGTCAAACATAAATCTACTATTGGTATTTCACCTTTGTCTCTCTTTTTAACTAGCCACTTAATTAACTCAATAAACCTTCTTTAATGACCATTAGTTATAGCGGAGCGCCAAGAAATATGCAATAATAAACCCAAGGTAGACACAATAAATTGTTGGTAACACTCTGTGCTATGTATTACCGGCTAGAAGTAATAAATAATGCACAAAAGTATGCAACCGTATTGTGCGGAGCTTGTACCGGCACTTGCAAAGAAACGCAAGTCAAGTGATTAAACACAGTAGCGTGACTAGGTAAATGAATTAAAGTGCTGAAGTCAAAATTATGAACATCGAGTTAAATGAACATAAATATATATATATATACGTATACATATGTATATGCTGCTTCGAATTCATTAATTTCATTTCACTACCTATAGAAAAGATCTATTATCATGATTCAGAAGATAGACTTCAATCGATACAACGGATAACTATAAAATAAATTGTGATATTTTGTTAGAACTTCATATATCGAAGCTGTATTCTCTGGTACCTGTAAAGTTGTTATTGTTTATTGATGAAATTATTCTTGCATCACGCCGGGGATTGTTTATAAATATAAGATGTGCTATTTAATCCACACCTTCATGAGAAGCCCATTTGTTAAAAGTTTCAATTTCTTTTTTGACTTTGATTTTATCCGGTGCCTCCGAAAGAAGTCTTCGCATGATTCGCAAGGAAAACGTGTAAATATTGTGAAGCTTCAGCCAACTCAAGCTCAGTATTCTTGCAAGCCACTTAAGGGGGTATTCAACGCTAGAATTTTGAAAAATTGGATTTCTTTCAAATATTTAAAGTTTAGACCCTTAAGAACATATCCTCCAAAGGATTTTTAAAAATTAAAATTATTTTAAGAGCTACAGTTACTTTAGTGACGCAGTATCTAGCCCGGTAGACTCACTTTTTTAAACGCGTTTTTATCGAAACTACTTTTTTCCACACGGTACCGGCATTATCTTAAGTTCTATACAACCGATTTACTTGAAATTTATATAATCCTTTATCGTTCCTACCAGCATCGTGTCAAAATTTTTGTTTTTAATATTTAAAAAAAAATCAGGAATTTCAAAAAAACAGCTTAAAAAATGATTTTTATTTTCAGGCAGTCGCCATTTTCCATTTTTTTTTTCATGTTCCCTGAGGTAGGGACTATAACAGCATCCTTACTGACTAAGAATTTTTTTGGATTTTTTTTTTCAGACCACCGGGAGAGTCAGGATCAAGGTCACCAGGATGCGCCACTTTTTTTTACACCTGTCTCTCTCTGTTCCAACATTTTAAATAAAAACTCATTGCCTAGTTTCATTTCCTTGGTTTACTGCAGTATCATGGCATGCAGTGTCATGACAATCGAGCTGTGTTTTATAAATGAAAAAAGCCAATGACTTTAAAATTTATGTCTATATGCAAAAAGTTTAATTAATTTTAAAACTACGTATGACAATTTCAGTGAAATTGCTATCAACTAAAAATAAACTAGACAGTATAAAAGTATATAAAAATGTTCAGAATGACTTGACGAGTTGAAATCCGGGTGCCAGACTCATCGTTCTTCTGTTATACCAACATAATGTGCGCAGAACGATTCCTTCGGTACTTCCTCTGACAGTCTAAAAATTGGTGAAATCCCTGCCCACTCTATAAGGAATAACGTCAAGCCAAAAATTACAAAATCAGGCCTTTATGCCGCATATATCGGTCCGTGAATGAGTTATTTTCCTAAAACGGCAACCTTTTCTTACTTGTCTAATATAGGAATTTCTAACGCCTGAAGGTATTTCCAAGACTTCGCACAGTGATGAGACCTATTTCTGGGTCGATGGGTATGTAAAAGGCAAAATTGAGGTATTTGGGACGAAGAGCAATCTGAAGAAATTCAAGAACTGCCATTTCATTCAGAAAAAATAACGCTTTGGTGTGGTTTGCGGGCCGGTGGAATTATCGGTCCATATTTCTTCAAAACTGAGGGCGGTGAGAACGTAGCCGTCAATAGCGATCATTATAGCGCCTCTAAACTCTTCTTTTATGCCATTTGGTTTTAACAATACGGCGCCACGTCCCACATATCGCATAAATCAATGGGTTTATTCATCCAGTGAGCAGAAAATTTCTCGTTTTGTGGCAGTCGATTTGTCACCAAAATCGTGTATCGGAATGTATAAATATATATAAAAATATAAAGTCTAAAGTCTATGCGCAAAATCTCGATTCGATTCAGGCCATGGAGCAAAATATCACGCGTGTCGTTCGCTAGTTACCAGTCGAAATGCTCGAAAGAGTCGTCGAAAATTGGACGTAGCCATGGCTAACGGTTGAGAGAGATAATCTTAAAAAAAAAAAACAAATAATGGTCTTTCGATTGATAATAAACATTCTCCATTAAATTTGAAATTTCTGTGTTTTTTTTTTTAAGTTGGGTTTCAGTATTATTGCGAGTTGTGTGGCTTAACTTATAATAATTTCAAGACTCCTTCAATTATCGATAAAATATGTGTATTACATGCATGACCATTAATCTGGCAAATACTTTGTATTCACACCCTCACCTAATTGGAAAGCATTCGTAGATTACTAAAAGGTACGCTAACACTTTTGAGATTTATTTGAGTTCAATATGTTAGAAAATTGTGCATTTCTTCGAAATTTCTATATTTATGATCATTTAAACCCATTGCCATGCACGATTACCCATTTTTCATATGAATTAAAACAAAAATTTATAGCGCCTCTTATTCACTCCATTTGTAAAAATAATAAATCTTTGCTAATTGCAGGTGTCAAGCTCTACTGGCATGTGTGTGGGTGGCTCGACCTACTGGAACCATAAATCATAGAGAAATCCAACGTAACCCATACTCAAATACTCGGAAATTGAATTGTACTTTAGTAAGCAAAAAGCGAAGGCAGTAATACGAGTGTCGAAATGAGCAGCAACTTTCGTCTGTTGTCGATGAATGGCAGAGTCAGCCAGCGGAAACTGAAATTTTGATGTGGTAACCAACCGAAATTGCCAACAACAATTGCCACTACACGACCGAAACGAATACACAAACTTTTCCTAGCAACAAAGTGTGGCAAGTACTCCTGCACTCCTCCGGCACTTCGGCACTCCATACACATACACGGCGGTTGAAAAGTTAACGAGTTGGTTATTGTTGTAACAACGTAAGTGAGTGCATATGTATGTGCAGTTGGCATTACAAAGTTGGCAAACAAAATGAAAGAACTAACAAAGCGAGTGTGTGCAATTAGATGTGAGTGGAAGTGCTGAGTGTTTGCGGCTTTTGTCACTCACAAGTGCCGCGGTTGTGTCAAATAACTCGCTGCGAGCGCAGAAGGTGCAAGTTCTAAGCGAAAGTGGCAAAGAAAATAGCAGCAAGAAATCTGTGTTGCAAGTTGTCTGACAGCCGTTACGCCAGTCAACTTAATGTTATGCGATAGTTGTAGGGCACCAATATGAGCAAAAGTATGTGTGCAGTCAGAATTCGCTTAAATAAGCTACACAAAAACAATAGTGAGAGTCATAAGTTTTCTTCACTGGTATGTGGCAAGCACAACATATACTAAGAAAATATATGCACGCACATATAATTAAGCTTATAAATTCTGCTTAATCGCGCACAAGTGGCAACTCCCCGGGCAACCATAAATTACGAGAGCTGGGTCACTGTGGCATGAAATTTAATAACGGTAACGCCGGCAACCAGTCATAAACAAAGGTGTCTTTACACTATTACAAATACACACTCACATAACTACACACTCTGGCATATACTTTAACTTAAAGCACACAGCATGGAGTCATTTATACGCGAGTATGCGGTGCGCAGCATCCTGCCACATTTGCACAACTCCGGCGGCGCACTGCAACGCTACGTGCGCTATGCTGTCGCAGACGCGGTCGCAAGTATGCCAAGCAGCAACAGCGCTGGCAGCAGCGGCAGCCACAACGACAGCCTACTTCCCGGCCTAACCAAGGACGATAGCGGCGATAGCGCCGAGAGCGCCAATGACTATTACTTTATTACATCGGCATCCGCACAGCAATTGCTCAACGACAGTGAGAGTGTCGTGGCGGCGACTACCGCAACATCCGCGGAGCTGGTGGCACAATCGCCGCTCGCCTACAACGAAAGTAGCTACGCCATCGTTGATAGTGCTTCGGTGCAGGTGTTATCAACGCTTACTGCGACTATGAGAACTATTGGCGAGTTCGCGGCCAACTCGGCAATGGCTGCTGTGACCACAACGACATCGGCGGCTGGCGAGCTGAATATGACCGCCGAAATGTGTGATGACTCAGCTGAGGATGTGTCCGCGCTGTCGACGGCCTACTTCAAGACCATCGTCTATCTGTTGTACATTCCGATATTTATATTTGCGCTGCTGGGCAACGGCACAGTGTGCTATATAGTGCAGTCGACGCCACGCATGCGCACCGTTACCAATTATTTTATAGCCAATTTGGCGGTCGGTGATATATTAATGTCGCTCTTTTGTGTGCCCTTTTCGTTTGTGTCCATTTTCATTTTGAAACATTGGCCTTTCGGCACGGTGCTGTGTAATTTGGTGAATTACTCGCAGGCGGTGTCGGTGTTGGTGAGCGCGTACACGCTGGTCGCCATTAGTATTGATCGTTATTTGGCGATTATGCGGCCACTGCGACCGCGTATAACGAAAAGGTAAGCTGATGGTCATAAATATACATTTATTAATTATTGAGTGCATGACAGGTCAATTGAAAAGTCCCCGTCCGTTTTTTGAACAAATTAATTTTTTTAATTAAAGATAGTTACACACTGACTATGGCGACCCTCCAACTTTACGATATCATTTTTATACTTTTGGAACCAGTTGCTACAGAGTGTTTTAGTTTTGTTCACCGAACGGTTGTACGTATCACCTAAAATTAATCGATATAGATTTATATGTATATATATATGTATATTAGGGTGATTCAAAAATTTTTTTTTCGATTGGTACTCGGAAAAATAGGTTCCTAGAAACCTCTTAGTAAGCCTCTCCAAAAACCTATAAGTTTCATCATTCATAATAATTTATTTCATTGAGTTATAAAATTTATAATAAATAAAAAATTTTCCTAAAAATAATCAAACTTTAACTACTAATATCTTTTAAACGGTTGGGTTTACGAAAAAATCATAGGAGACCTTTTTTAGAGCATGCAATTTCCTACAAAATCTAAGGAACAAGATATTTTTTCAAGTAGTTGGAAGCGAGATATAAAATTTTCTATCTGATAATAAGAAAAAATAGAAAACTGTATGTAGGAGGACCTTCCCGTTACAACTAAAAACTCACATTTGGAGAGACTTTCTTAGAGGTGTCTAGGAACTTATTTCTCCGAGTACCATTCGAAAAAAAAAAAAAATTTTTTTGAATCACCCTAATGTTCATCTATATAAACAAATGATCTGGGTGGCGAAAAAAGTCAAAATCCGGTTGACTGCCTGTCTCTCCGTCCGTCCGTCCGACCGTGCAAGCCGTAACTTGAGAAGAATTTGAGATATCTTGATGAAACTTGGTATGCAGATTTCTTAGTACAAAAAAAGTTCGAGTTAACACAGTAATTTGTTTTAGTGAAACGGCACTTTCTTTTTCTTCGAATGCGGCGGTTTTTCGGCAAACTGCGAAAATGCTATGTTGATAATCTTCCTTTTTCAATATACTTAAGAAAAGTTATTCCGTGCGCATCCCAAAATACAGACGACATAAATTTGCCAGCCAAGTGTTGCAGCAGCGGGTAGAGGTTGATCGTTGACTGTCGACTAGACTTCGGAGTGAAATTACGGAACCATGTTTCATCCAGTTTTACATATCGATGCAAAAACTTGGATTTATTACGTTTGAACATTTCCAAACACTGCTTCGAATCATCAACTTATTCTTGTTGTTGAAGCGGCATAATTCTGCCGAGTTGACAGTCCTTGACTGAATAAAAAATCAGGGTTTGTTTCCATAATGTAGACCCGACTGTATTGCGAACGAAAAGATTATCAACTCGTCGTTGTTTTTGGTCAGAAGTGAGATACCGCGGCACCCACTTTCCACAGAGCTGTCGCATGATATTATGTAATTAAACGTTCGCTTTGCGGTCATTCAAAGTTGCTTTACTCAAAATGATATCCTTTACAAATTAAGATTGAAAAGCGGCCAATTTTATACTTACGCCGTTTGAAGGTTAGTTCTAAGTAATAATCATATGGATTTAATTTTACTAGCGCCATATATGATTCAGGACGGGGACTATTCAATTGACCTGTTGTGTGGAGATACTTCATATTTATTAAGATATCTTTAAATTCATAAGTTAATTTAATTTAATCGCATGAGGATAAAAACTATTGTCTATTTCCGATAGTTCTGAGTACGATATCATTAAAGACTAAAGTTGTTGGATGAAATTAAAAACTTCGAAATTACAGGTGAGCGTAAGCCCTCTGTCAAACGATGTTATATGTATATAGCGTAAATTAGTCTCAAACAAACATACAAGGCGCTTTCCAAAGTAAACAAGAGTTTTTGAATCTAGCGTTCCCTGGTGGCGCCATCTACATGTCGACTGGTGCGTTAGAATCTGATATCGATTGTCCAAAGTGGAGTTATTGCGTCTGAAGTGTTAGTATATTTGTGTTATCGTCTGCATAACGCTTTCTTTCATGGTCAAATGCATTTTTCCGAAATGCAAGAAGTCGCTCCGTGCCATATCTGATGAATACGGGGAGTGGTTAATGGTTAAAATGTGATTTTTGGTCAAATACTCGGTCACAAGCGTCGATCGATGAGAGCAATTTTTGGTTGTCAGTCAATGTGTGCACACACCTTTCGTAGGCCAAAATGTTCGATTGAATTGCTGTAAATCGATGTTTTGGAGATGTTCCATTTCATTTCCGTGAATTTCAATTATGATTTCGGCTGATTTTTGATAAAAAACGCCCACTTGTTGATTGTCATTTATGTCCTCACGACCAATTTGAAAACATTGAAATCACTCTTCTTCGGGATAGGCAATCATCGCCATAAACTTGTTTCATCAATTGAAACGTTTGAATAAAAGTTTTATCAATTTTAAAACAAAATTTAATGTTGGCTCTTTGTTCGAAGCTCCGATAACACAAACATACTGACACTGGAAACGCAATGGCTCTCACTGTACAATCGATAAAGATAGCAGATTCTAACGCACTAGTCGACGTGTAGATGGCGCCACTAAGGGGCGCTAGATTCAAAAAGTCCTGCTTACTTTGGAACGGATAGTATAGAATGGATACTATATTTATGAAATCTATATTGGTTTTCAGAGTTAAGCTAAAGCTAAAGTAGCCAATATACATACAAAAGACATGGAAATTGTAATTAAATTCTCCGGGTAAATCATATTTCAAAAAAATGTGTTTTGTTGTAAAGAATACATTCGATCAACCACCGTATTCACCAGATTTGACTCAGTATGATCCTTTTTTGTTTTAAAATTATTGATCCGTGGAACCCGTTTTCGGTTGATCGAAGACATAAAACAAAATTCGGTGAAGAAGCTGAAAGTCATCACAAAAAGAACATATGAAAAATATTTCGAGGACTGTGAAAATCGTGGCAAAAGTGTTTTACATTTGATGGTGATTACTCTGATGCGATGCTTATTTTGAAATGAATTTTGATATTTGAATATTTTTCGTTTTATCTACAATTTCCGGATACTTTTTGGTCACAATATATTTACTTATTCATTTAGTAGGAAGTCTCCAAATTGCATATTAAGTGTATAGTGCTAGAGCTATTATCTTCCCGATTCTCATTCCGACACATTATTTCCTGAAAAAGATGGTTTTGATTTTCGTTAAGGTACCTCACAGATTGACCGATATTTTCTGTAGAAGTCTGCCATAGGGGCTGAGGATACCATATGCGGTATCTTGGAACTTAATTGTTCGATTTCGACTATTTTTAGACGAGAAGTGGAATCCCTTAAATTCACTTTTATTTTATTTAGTTAGCGTTACATAACAAAATCTCGATACATTTCTAAAATACCGCAAAATAAAAGAATCATATGGATTTAAAATAGTGATATATATATAAGATAATATATAAGAAATGTGTGTGATTGTAAGCACACAAGTTGGTTGAAATCGGTGAAGTAGTTCCTGAGATACAGTATTTTACCCTAAGGTGGACAGAGCCCAATTTTTGCAGCGACTCCCATGGAGCCCTTCCGTGGCATCTTACGAGTAGTATTTAATGCCTCTGACGAATTTCCTTATTGAGTTACCGATCGTTTACGTATTTTAACATAACCATTATATGGGTTATCATCTTATTTCACATATTTTCGCAAGCACTAGAAAGGCTTTGTCAGCAAGCTTTGTTGAAGAAGCTTTAGTAGTTTGTGAGGTATGTACATTAGATTAGTGGATTCACGGCCATTTTTCAAAAATTTTCAATCCACAGATGTCATTGCCGAATGCCATTCCTTCTGTTAAATTTTAGTTTTGTTTCCAAATTTGGAGTTTACATTCGGGACCTTTCGATTAAAAGCATTTTTTGTAGGCATAGTTTGATACCGCCCATAGGCAATACCGGAATGCCGTGTCAAGGAATATATGTAGCAAGACTTATCAAGCAAACTCCATTTTTACTCTACATAGTTGCATAGCTAAAACTGAAATATTTATGCTCTCGCAACATATTGACATATTGACAAGTTTGTTTGTCACACCTAGAAATCGAAACAGGTAAATATTTATATATAAATGCCCAAGATGACGAGACAAGTAATGTATAATGTTGTTTAGTGCTGATCATGAATGAAATTGGTCTAAACTTTGTCTTCAGCCTCATATGCCTAATGAAGTTATTTCATAGTCTGCAGTTATCTTTTTCTTGAAACACCCAAGATATTAAACGTACCCCCTTTGGTTGAGCTTTATATCACATTGATCTAATTTGAGTGAACTAGGTAGAATTAAATATAAATGTCTACTTAAATATATATTCTACATAACCTGATTGTAACCCGTTGATGAGTTCGTCGAATAATGACTTTGAATTCTTAAGGAAGAATAATTAATAAACTTTTTTTCAAAAACTGAAAGGATTCCAAACGCTTTGTTCGTTGCGAATTGCTTGGGTAGAAAATGTTCGGTTGCACCCTAACTATATTTTACTTGCATAATACTCCGCAGACCTCTGTGGTCTTGAAGTATCGATTAAGGGGGTATTCTAGTCTAGAAGCATGAATTTCAGGTAATTTTTGAAGTGTCGTAAAAAAAAGGCAATTAATATTTTTTACTTTCCATTTGTTTTATTAGTTATTTATTAATTCTTGAAGAGTACAGAAAAAAATTAAAAACTAAAAAAAGTAAAAAATTTCAAAAATTATGAGCTGACGAAGTGGGGGGTCTCTAAAAACTTCCACGTGACCATGCCCATGATCAACCCTCCTAGTTATCTGAAAAAAAGAGATTATTAATTTAGAATAATATCGCAATGGTCGGATCTACGGAAAAGTGGGACAAATTTTTTTTTCACAAAATGGCGACTGCCTAAAAAAAAATTATTTTTTTTATCACTTTTTCTGACTATTTCGAATTTTTTAAAAATAATAAAAATAAAAATTTTGGGATGGGGCTAGTTCCAACCATAGACAAGCCTATAAAGAAGACTCTATAAAAATTTCAAGTAAATCGGTCCAGTAGAACCTAAGAAATCGTGGGCATCGTTCCGAAAAAGTCAGTTTTGAGAAAAACGCGTTCAAAGTTTCGCGTTCCGGCCGAACCAGTTTAAATGCTGGGTCAAAAAAATGCCTATATCTCCGAAAGTAATTTGAATTTTGAAAAATTTTCTTGTACACATATTCTTGAATAGCTAAATTTTGAAAATATAAAAAAAAAATCGATTTTTCTTTTAATTTCTAGACTAGAATACCCCCTTAAACCGGTTATGTTCGTCTGTATCCCATTGCATCAAAAAGCATCTGAAGATTCATTTCATACTTGCATATTCAAGACTCAATTTAATGTCTTATTGTTGCCCATAAACGTGAATACATATTATCATAATAAATATATTGTGTTGTCATCTGTAAGATGATAAAGTAACAAATGTCCATGAATGTCATAGAAAAACCTTAAGTACTATAAGTGGCCACTACGTTTCTTATCGAATTCGTTTTTAAATTTTGATTTACTTCCTGCCACAATTCTTAAAGCTTATTTGTAGTATAATGAGCACCATTTTCTAGTGCAAATGCTTTCTAGTACTTTGAGACCTTTTGCGTGCAGATTACACTTCTTAATATTTAATTAAATGTACTAATGCACTCAAGTGCGAAGCAAAGATTTTTGGAATTTTTTCACACCCACTTAAACAAAAAAAACGCAATTTTTGTAATTTTAATTTACAAGTTTTTGTACCTTCGCCTGAAGCCGTCATGGGCACACCAACAGCCGTCTGCAGAGTGACGCGTAAATCTATAATAAAATTCAAAATTAAATTATTTCTCTTTACATTGTTGTGCTTCACATTAAGTATTTATGGCAACGAGCAGGCGGAGGGTTGTAAACAAAAGAATTCCGTCGGCCCGTAATACAGTTGATATTGCCACAGCGAGGCCGAGTATGCCTGGTGTGCAGTAAGCGGGCTAATTGACAGCGTGCTTGCTGGAAAACAATTGCCACAGACGTTACCTACAACTGAACATTGCTGTAATTTTACAATCGTGTGGTAATAAAAATTTCATATTGACACGTCTCCCAGCTGAATTTTGTTTGTTTTGCTCTACCGTCTGGATTTGAGCGTATAACAAAGATTTATGGAGACGCTAAAGCTACAAGAGAGGAGTGTAGCTATACAAGCGCAAATATTTGCAGTAAAGCAGAAAGAAACAGAAACCAAACTTGCCGGCAGTTAATACACAACAAACTGCTCTAAGGTTACTCATACGCCATGTAGCTCGCTCGCTGAGCCCCTACGTGACGTACACTTAAGCAAAGCAATATGAAACATTTCAATGCGTACTTTGAAGCGATATTTATGCAATCAGCTGTAAAGCACATATTGATCAAGTTCTTGTACTTAGCCGCACCCAGCCGCGTATACATATATATGTACATATATTTGTTGGTATGTAGTTATACACAAAAAATAATATAAGTTTTGTTGCAAGCACGCAAGCAAATGCTGCCCAACCGCTGCCTGCTGTTGTCGTGTATAAACTTTAACTTTTACGAGCGCATAAACCAAATATACTTATATTGGCAGCCATGTGTTTATGTCCATATATACACATATACATTACTGTGCCCGGTGTAGCATATGAGGTGTGCTTACGAGAAAGTAAGGCTTGGGTGTTCGTGCTAGCAGTTTATTCCTTTGCTTCTACTGAAAGAACTTATTTCCATTATATTCGCCCTGTGCTTAGCGCTCTTTGACATTTATGACATAAGCATGTACTTGTATGTATGTACTTAGTAGTATAATATCATGGTTCAATGATTTTAACTAGCAATGCCAAAGTATTCTTAAAAGAAGCTTCACTTAAATATTAGACGGTGTTGTATTCAAAATTATAGCAAAACTTCTTCCTTACTGCTTTTACTTTCCGAATGGATGATCAAAACTTGGAAGGGATGATGATGACGATTTCTGGTTTTTAAAGAAGATTACAGTGCGTTCAAAAATAAGGTTTTTCTTGTATACGTAGCATTTATTGCAAAAAAAGTTTCATAATTAAAGAAAATACAATGTTTTGTTATAGCTGATGTTTTTTCTCTCAGTTGGTGCCATAGCCTCACATCTTTGGTGGCAACTTGCAAATAAATTTTCTGTACATTCCGTAGGAATCGACCTACAGTATTGTTGGAATAATCGCACGAAATCTTTTGTTGGCGTTAAATATTTTCTTGATATTTTGGCTTTCATTTTAAACCAAAGATTCTCTATTCGATTAGCGCCAGTTAACTGTGATGGCCAATCTAAAGAAACAATATACATAGTTTTGTCGTTTGAGTAAAAGAGTCTGCTCCTACGTTTCGGATCATTGTTTTTCTGCAGTATCTAACAATGGTTATTTTTGTCGTAAAGCATTTCAGGTCAATTCAGTTAACCCATTTGAACATTTCTTTAACAACGTTCGGGTTTTTGCAGAAGCACCACCAAATTTAGAATCCCTGAAAAGAAAAGCAACCATAAATATGAAGCTTTTTAACCGTTCCCACGACAGTCGGGTCTACGTAACTCGGATTTTTATCCGGCCAAGGACTGTCAACTCGGCAGAATTCTGCCGCTACAACAACAACAATAACAACAACAACAAAACTTGAAGCTTTTTAAACAAAATTGTGTTAACTTCTCTTACGCTGAGCAGAGGTTTCTTCTTAAAAAGGAGAACATTTGCTTTTTCCTTGTTTTTGGATGCCACATGATGCCTTCCTCTCTCTGGCTTGTTATTTCTGTTTTCAGTTTTTTCTTAATGGTGAGACAACCTCTTCTTAAATGTACAACTTTTATTTGCATACTTTGAAGTTTTTAATAATTCTTATACTGAGGACTCATTTTCCTTATTTCGTGCCACTTTAACAATATTGAAAAAAATTTACCAACTGATAACGATGCTGGCCTAACCAAGCTTAAAAATTGGCAAACTAACGACCTCATACAGAAAGCTTAACACTACTATAAACATAAAATAACTAAAGTAATTTGAACCAGACTATTTAAATTGCGTCTATATAGTATAAAAGCAGTGATAATTGTAAGAAATTAACAATTACCTTTGATTGTGAGCAAATTTCTATATCAATTGCCGATATTTGAGTACGACGTTCAGAGAAGTTTGACTTGAACGTTTTCATACTCTGAGCAGAGTAAGTTGAGTTTCTCACGATGTTTCTAACATCAAAAAGAAATGTCGGAGTCAATATCTACTGCTGGCAAACATTAGTAAAACTTTCGCCGAATTATTTTGTTTCCAAGTTTGTATGACTGTCAGTTCCATCTGTGCCAAATGTCACATCAAAATAATAATTGGAATTTAGTGCAGGCTTCACTTTCTGAAGTACATAAAGTACATTCGGCGATTTTTACGATGAGTTGAGTTATTCAACAAAGAAGTTCCACTTAATTTTGTGTGCGGAAAAATCTTCAGTGATAATTGTTTGTCACGAGCAAGTATATAAAGAGGGATGAGAACGCGTTGACGACGAACCACTTCCAGGACGGGCATCAACATCAACTGATGCTAAACACGTTAATAAAATAAAGGAAAAGCCGTAAGCCCCGGCAGCTAGTTTTTCTTACTCTGTCAGATAATAATTGTATTATTATTTTTCTTTTAATATAAAAAAAAAAAAACAAAAAAAGGAATTGGTGCTTGAGAATCTATAATTAACAGTAAGAGATCTTACTTGCATCATTGTAATATCGGAATAATCAGTTAAAACCATTTTGAAAGATCATTTGGGCCTGTGAAAAGTGAAAGCACGATTGGTTCCAAAATCCTAAGATTTTTTCGAAAAATGACGTCGGGTTAATTCCTGTGAAACAATGATTTCCGACCACCAGTATATCATGAAACGTATTATTACTGGCGATGAGACTTGGATCGATGCTTACGACTCGGAAACAGACAATTAATCGGCCGAATATCGTGACAAAGGTGAGCTGAAGCAGGAAAAAAACCACGTCAAATTCAGAACGAAAATCAAGGTTATGTTGTTTTTTGTGATATAAAGAAGAAATACTATTTGAGTGAAGCTAATCGTGAAAAAATGTCGCAATTATGGGCCGACAACTCTTGGTTTTTGCAGCACAATTTTCAACCAATATCCTGTCGTAACCACCCTATTTGCATGATTTATCTCTGTCTGACTTTTGGTTATTCAGCAAATTCAAAGGACCGCTCCATGGTCCAGGGTTTGAGTCAAACGAAGACATTAAACGGGAATTGCTACGCGCATTTATGGCTACTCCGGAAATTGAATTTAACAACTGTTTCGAGGATTACCTTAAGGGGGACGACATAGATTTTGAAGAGTAAATTAATAATTTAAAAATTTGTAAACAAAGTCTTACGTGACGAGCTGAGTCGATTAAGCCTTGTACGTCTGTCTGTATAAGCACGAACTAGACCATCAGTTTCTAAGATATCGATCAGGAATTTTGCACCTCTTCTTTTCTCTCCAAAAAGCTGCTCATTTACAGAATCGTCGATATTGGGCAACTAGAGCAAATAGTTGTCAAATGAACTGTTATTTCCAAAGAGGAAATGGTTCTGGTTGGATTACTATAGCATGTAGCTGACGTACAAACTGCAGGATTCGAATCGAGTTATTTTAAGGAATTTTTCAAATTTATATGTGTGAAGGGTATTATGTCTTCAGTGCAACCGAAGTTAGTGTCTTTCTTCTTTTTTTTAAGGTTTAGCCTTTTGGGTATAAATCCGAGGACGAATTGCTTTATGCCCAACTAAAAAAGACGAAATATGTCTCGCGCTTGGCAAATGTTAATCCGCTGGTGTTTGAGAGAAGTTGACTTCATCTTTCCAATGAAATCATTGCCATTATTGAGTATTTTATACCGCTCTTACTCGTATTCGCTAAGAAAAACAGTATAATTGTAATATGATACGAAGCCATGTGTGTCAGCCGTATTATGTATTTGAGTTTGAATAAAAAAAAAAAAAAACAAAATTAAAAAAAACCTAAACTGCAATACGTGTCTTCGCAAATACATTTTTTTCACTGCTTTTATATTGTTTGCTATTTTTCAAAGCTTTTATAGCTAGTAGAACAAATTTGGTTTAATTCCTTTTTTTTGGCATCCATATTTCTTTTTTATAATCGTATATGTATTTTATTTTATTTTAATTTATTCGCAAATTGTCAAAGTTAAAGAATACTATATATGCATGTATCAATATGCTAGTACTTTCAATGTAATACGCAAACCATTTGTCTGTCTCTGGTTTATTTCCCGAGTACATTTCCAAACACAATATTTTTATGGTTTCCGTAGCAGCAATTTTTTAATTTATTGAAATTAAAGCCAAACATTTTTCATTTTAATTGAAAATTCTTTTTAAATGATATCTCTATGTATATGTATACACCAGGCATCAAACGAAAGTATAAATATATTATATACATGCAAATCTATATACTGGCGACCACAGAGCATTTAGTTTCTTCCTACATCTTCGCTTAAGAATAAATTCTTGAAGCATATCGTGAAGATGCACCGTTATGTAAACACAGTTGTAGTAAAATTTACTTTAATATATAATATATATTTATACGCAAAAAATATTTACACGACGGAGAGTCTTCGCTGGCGAGCCTATGAGTGCGCATCAAATGCAAGCATAATTTTCGTTGGTTCATTTCAAGGTAAAACTGAATTTTACTACGCATTTAATAAATTTGCATTTGTTATGTAAATTTCTGTATGCTGTGCGAAATTTTTTTGTTGTATTCTTTAATGCGGAAAACTGAAGCAACTCGGTAGAAGATAGGAAGAGGGGCGAAACATATCAAAAATATCTGAAAAATACTCCACTCGATCAGAGAGGCGAGAATTGTTTTTGAGAACATGAAGAATGCAAGACTCAAAGCTCCAAGTTTCGTAAGCTCTGAGCGACATATTCAAAGAAAAGTTGCTGAAACCCCTGAAACTTCGTCGATGGAGTTGATCAAAAGTTTTGTTTTGGATGCTTCCATCAGTACAATGCAAAAGAAACCACGAACATTTCATTTTAAAAACTATGTCGCAAAAAAAAAAAACCTTCCATGATTTTGATTGCGTATAGGAAAGCAGACAAGAGCTCATCAAACAATATCTGAATATGCCAAGCACATTTTGGGATAAAGCAAGTTGGTCCGGTTTATCCGAACTCGAGCTAAGGAGTAGAAAAAAAATAAGACAGTGTGGTGTAAACTTTGTAATAAAAAAAAACACAGTGCAAACAATCATCAGTGAAGCATGAATGAGAGTTTTCCATGGTTCAAGGTTGTTCCGCAAAATTTAGTGTAAGTAGTTTAGTTAAAATCGACAGACAAATGATCAGTGCTTCATATGATGACATTCTTAGCTAAAATTTGACAACAAATGCGGAAAATATTAATATGAGGTCGTTTATCTTCCAACAACATAACGACTCCAAACACACATCTGGCCTGACTACTTGGGTTTTTTGAAGAATTTGAAGAAAGCTTAATCGAAAAACTGAAATGACCAGCTCAGTCACCGGATTTAAGTCCGATTGATTATTTATGGTAAATTTTGGACTTGGAAATTCCAAAAAGCAAAGATACAAACATCCAATAATTTTTCTTAGATATGAAGATGGGAATGAAAATTACAAAGAAAACATTGCAAATTTGGTTCGAAGCATGCCAAAACGTCTTCGTGCAGTATTTCAGAATAAAGTTTATTAAAACTACTTTTAAATCAAACGTTTTGTATTTTTTTTTCAAAGTTTATACTTTCATTTGACCACCTTTGTTTAAGAATTCTTATTTGTTCTATGAAAAACACCATCCTGAGAAAAACGCGTTTAAAGATTGGGTGTGCTTCGTTCCATACTCTGTTCTCTTTCTACAAAAAACGCTGTAGTGACCGTAATGATTTGAGCTTCGATTACAAAATTTGAGAGAATATTTATTTTTCTCATTTCATTTGGTGCCTAATGTAACGGGTGAGCCATATAAAATTTTAAATTTCTAAGATAGGGCGTAAAAGATTGAGTGTAGCGTTTGCTGTATGGCACGTAGCGCCGTCCTGCTGGAACCAAATGTTGTAAAAGTCTTTCTCTTCAATATGCTTGAAGAAAAATTCGGTTAACATTGCGCGATATCGCTCACCATTGATGGTTGCGGTTCCTTCTTCATTTTCGAATAAAAATGGGCCGATGATTCCACCAAATCAAAATCCGTACCATACAGTGGTTCGTGCTGGGTGCATTGGCTTCTCGACGATTACGTGCGAGTTTTCTGTGCCCCAAATGCGATAATTCTGCTTGTTAACGTAACCATCGAGGTGGAAATGAGCCTCGTCCGAAAAGATGATTTTTGGGTAAAATTGACCATCCACTTGATTCACAACTTTGAAAAAAGTTTTCAATATTTACCAGTTTTCTTCTAGTGAATAGCGACCCATTTCGTAAATTTTAGACTTTTTACTAGATATCTGTCACTTTCCGAATGGTATTTGACGTTTCCAATGTCGAAATATAGATAATTCAAATTTAAAACGTTAGATTGCCCACCCTATATTGTACATTTATAGCGTCTACTAATAAGAATAACATAATTTTGAAAGTTCGTAGGGCCGCTATTTGTTTACGATTTTTTTACTCGTTGACACTTATTTTTTGTAGATCATCTCTTTCAAAAGTTGGCCGCTCCTTCGTCTCAGATTGTCCATCCGTTCAGTCTAACTTTCGAAGAAATATGGACCGATGATTTCACCGGCCGACAAACCACACCAGACCGATGTTTTTTCTGGATGAAATGGCATCTCTTGAATCACTTCAGGTTGAATTGATGTTTTTGGACTCGTTATGAACAGTCCCCTAATTACAATATGATTGGTTGAATGTTATAGTACATTTCAGCAATTAGCGGAAAATACTCGTCAAGGTTGTTCAAAGCTTGATTTTGTTGAGTCCTCAGAGAGAATAGCCCATCTGACCGAAATAGACGAGTCCGCTGTTTCTGCTTTACGCAATGAAACTCCACTAATGATTGGCATTAGATCTTGATGAAGTAATTTCACCTCATAATGGAGACCGCTATGTCTAAAAGCCAATATTTGCTTATAAGAAGCTTTATGAATAGCAAACTATTCTATGATTTATTTCCAAGTTAAAATAAAACTAAAATTAAGTTATAGTAAATGCAAAAAAAAAAAAAAAAAAACCCAGCTAATATTTCTGCAGACGAACCTTTTGCTGAAATCGAGTTGAAAATTTCATTACACAATACTGAATGAAGCATATTGGAACTTCAAAGAAATGTAGTGAAATCACTAGTTATTAGTTGGGTGTAAAAGCCCACTGATGGAGCTAGAGGATCGTCCAACGATGATAATATGGCATGAATTTTTTTTTTTTTTCAAATCCCAAATTGGTTGCCGAAATTAAAAGACTAAATGAAAACTTTAACGGTCGTTGTCCTGCTATACTTCAAGTGAATGCTTTTATTGCTAGGAAGTTGATCCGAGAGTATTCACAGTACTATTTGCTAGCAACAGTCTTTCTTCTAAATTGGCGTAGACACCGCTTACGCGATTATAGCCGAGTTAACAACCGCGCGCTAGTCGTTTCTTTTCTTCGCTACATGGCGTCAATTGAATATTCCAAGCAAGGCCAGGTCCTTCTCCACTTGGTCCTTTCAACGGAGTGAAGGTCTTCCTCTTCCTCTGCTTCCCCCGGCGGTTACTGCGTCGAATACTTTCAGAGCTGGAGTGTTTTCGTCAATCCGGACAACATGACCTACCCAGCGTCGTCATCAAAAGGGGGATCTCTCATCCGAAGCTGTTGTTGCTTTTTCATTTGAGTGTTTTTTTTTACGTGGCGGGTCCCAAACCCAGCGCACAACCGTGCGAAGGGGATGTTTCGCTTTCTCACTTAGCTCGCATTCAAACGGATGTTCTTAGGCTACCCAGGAGATACTTGGTCAAAGACCGGAAGTCGTGAGCTGCTTGAGTCATATGTAAAAGAATCGTTTGTGGCCACTCCCAAGTGAATGGCGATCAGAGAACTTTCCTCACTTACGTGAACTTCTACACATGACTCCATCCTAGCAACAGCCCACAGGGTTTTAATTCATGGAACTAACGTGATAGAGAATGCGGTTGTGTCAATTGGAGATGTTGACAGACCGTGAAAAAATAGGCATTTTTTTGGCCGTCAAAACCCACGTATCCTCTTACTAATCTGAAAATTATTAGATTAGATTAGAATTTTTTTTTTTTGTTAACCCTTATTGCGTTAATACTATGTGCATGTTAAATACTAAACGTATGTATTTTTGATGAGGCCTGAGCTTGTAGCAGAATACAATTTTCATTTGCGATGAATTTCAATATATCTGCTTAAATTTCCTGAAATTCGCATTAATATTATTTTTACAAAGAAATTAATAGTGGGGAATTCACTATAAATGTGGAAACTACATCAAATCTAGTTAAGCATGAAATTAAGACAAGATGTGTGAGTAAATAGAAAAAGTATTTGCTAACTAAATAACGCCATTAATTGGGTATCAGTTTACAAAGCTATCGCAAATGTGCAGAAAGTTCAATGAAGCACGTAAAGCAGCGCAAATAATGTGAGAAATAAAAAAAGTAATTCGTTCGCAAATTCAGTGTTAATTTATCGGCATTTTCTTGGCCGCAGATATGCCATTTAAATGTGCACTTAAACATTTTCGTAAATTTCGGCGGAAGTCGCCTCCATACATCAGCCAAGTGGCAGAAACTCACACGCGACGCACTCAAGTGTGTAACAGATTCAAGTGCTTCCTGTGGTGGCGCCACCGCAGAGTGGCAGCTTTGCCAACGTCAACGTGCCTATCAAAACGCACAAAAAATAATACAAAAACGAAAAGAGCAACAAATATGCCATGCATACATATCTGGTAGTGCTGCTAGTTGAATACACACGCACGTAAGTTTATTTGCTTTCGCGGCGCTTGAGGCGTAACACAAATTTACTTAGCAACTTAATATTTTGTTTAACGGCTGAATGCAGCTTAATGGTACGTTAGCATAGCACGGCATGTCATGGCGTAGCAGAGTCTTCCAGTTTAGTACATCCATACAAGACATGCGTGAATGTGGTTGCACACATGCGCCTGGCAGCGCGTACGCCAAGCCAACGGCAGCTGGTAGACCAAGCGACAAATAGGCAAACATTTGCGCTGACAAGCTGACAATCAAGCAGCGCTTTAAGCAGTTAGCCAAGCACTCAGGCATGTCACAGCGACACAGTGAGTCATGCGCTCGACCAACCATCGCAACCGTTTAGTTACCATTCAAGTCATCAACTGGCCATGTTAAGTCATCAATATGAATATTTAAGAAAACAGTCTAAATTAAATATTTGTCATTAATCTTCGGCTTAGTATGAGGGCCCTACGACCAAGCTAAGCATGCGTAGTTGGGCGCAATATATTTAATACAAATATGCCGTTACATATGTGCCTCAATATTTGGCGCGTCTAAATATTTGTGAGCCAGCAGTTAGCTGCGCCTTTATTAGCAATGCAAATAGTCAATTAATTAGTGGCTGTGTTATTAATACTTCTCGCTAATAAGTAAATAAAGACATATTTGTTATGACAATAATTGTGGTAGCTGTGATGTGTACACAATATTTGAGCCTTTGCACCACGTGTCAAACGATTAGTATTATTATTTGGGGTGGGTCTTCCCGCTGTTAATTAGTCAAGAGCTAATAAAGAGCAGTATAAATAGATTTGCCACTTTTTCCTTTTTCCCATCAAATTTCTATTCCTTCAAATGGACGCCATAATTTTCAACCGACTATTTTTCCCGGCAAGGAAACAGGAAACAAAACATAGAAATTATATCATTCCTATTAGAAAACCATTTGATATATTGATTATCGAAAAGGACTTTTCTGCTTCTCCTCGATATTCTGACGAAGAAATCCTCACTTTGCGCATATGACAATTGTTCGAACCTTTTTTGGTCGTATACACGAAGTCCATGATTTTTTCTTCTTTCCGAAACTCATCCATATTTGCTCGTGGAGCCACTGCAAAGAAAAGCTCCGCTACTACCGACTTAGTTGCCATCCCTTCCTTAATAGTGTGGTAAGGCTTTCGTAGTAAGAATAAAAGATCTTTTTGCGAACTTATTTCTTAAATATGGATTGAGTAATTTTATTCGGAACTTTTGTACATTATTGAGCACACTTTTGGCAATATAGGGTAGTTTTTTTCGTCAGTTTTTTAGTTTATAAATTTTAGACGGGTTTTTCTCAAAACTACTTTTTCAAATTTTTGTTCTTTTACATTAAAGGTGTTTTCCACCCATGAAATAGCGGAATTTTTCGTGGAAAATAAAAGTTTTCTCCTTAAATGGCCGCCAAAAATGAAAAAAAAAATCATCAGAGAACGATGGGGATCGTGTCAGTGTGAAATTTTCGTGATATCAATTTTTGCATTATCGGATAGTATACACTGAAATAAGCATTATTTGAAATTTTGAAATCAAATTTTTACGGTCGCTACAGCAAAGGGAAACAGTGTGGGGAACATAGCGACTCCGATCTTAAAACTCGTTTTTCTCAGAATGGTGTTTTTTCAAAGCGTTTCCACTCTCAAAAGAAGAGTTTTGGAGATATCTAGTTAAAATTTGGAGAGAACATTTTGCATCTTCCTATTTTTATCTACCAAAAAAAAAAAGGGAAAAATTTGTTACCTTTTGTTCAAACCGCCACCATTTTGTCAAATTAAAAAACAAAACACATAGCGACTTCCCTGTAGATTAATAATCATTATCAGATTTTTGTTTCAAACCAAAATTAAAATAATAATAATAATAATAATAATAATAATAATAATAATAATAATAATAATAATAATACGCTTGCTCTAATCTTCGAAATCTTTTTATACCTTGACCAGGATATATTAAATTTACCGCGAAATTTGTAAAACCCAAAAGAAAACGTCGAAGACCCTAAAAAAAAACTGAGCCTATTTAGCCTTTCCGAGAGGGAGTTCCGCTTTCGTGGGTTCAATTACGCCTTCATTTGATATAGATTTCTGTCGGACGAATTACTTTTTCAAGAAGTCTGAACAAAGTTGTACAATATGGTGGATGCGACAGAAGTTCGTAGCCTAATCTGACCAATGTGGCAAGAGCAACGACGAAAGTGAAAGCTAGCGCGTCATCATGGTGGAAAAGAACTTTTTTTCTTCACAAAATCGGGTCAGCTCATCTACATTATCGCCGAGGGAGGGATTTTCCTGACATCTTGCTCGTGACTCAACAAAAAGTGCAGTGGAACCCCGTTGAAAAATTCAAACCAAATTTCAAAGGCCGTCATTAAAGGGGAAGAGCTGTCTAATATAAAACTAAAGCCTTTTTCTATTTCCCTTGGTGATTTTTCTTCAAAAACAGAAATCCAGTCACTGACCGAAATTGCTTCTACGAGTTTTTCTAAAACCAGTATATAAAGTACTTTCACTATAAGGGCTAAGTAAGTATTTATTGGACCACTATTTTATACTGAGTGATCAACAATTGTGGTCGTTACTTGATCTTACTTTCTTGGCAGTATATCAATCTATGTAATTTCCAAAAGCGACACGTGTAAAAGTAAGAGATTTATTTTATGCCGATTTTCTAACTCTTCCAGAGGGCTTTATTGTAAGCCCTACTTCATTGACTTTCATCGAACTTATTTATCTCATATGTTTTCAAATGTCTCATAAATATTATTCGGCATAATCTCTAGCTTAACATAATAACGCAATGGGCACGTAATACAGGATTGTATGGAATTTGTTTGTCGTCAAAAAAGTGCTCGTTTTTATGCATTCGTAGCAACAACATGAACAAAGAAGTTTTCTGATTAACTTTCAACAAAAACTTTTTTGTCAACTTCTTTTATCGTTACTAGCCACACACATACTCACGCAACAACTCGTGACTTACATGCATAGAGCCACAAAAACTTTCTTTCACAAATGAGGTAAATGTAAACAGATGTGGCAAAATATAACGAGCATCGGCAACGCTCCTAGTTTCCGCAATTATTTATTTGTTGCATGCATTTATATGCTTATATTCATTTGTTGGCTGCATAGAGCAACTTTTTGTTGGCAAAATAAATACCTTTTCTATAATGGCGTTTACACAGTGGTCGTCTATGATCATGTGGGCGATGATATTTGCAGGACAAAAGAGTTGTGATGGAAAAGCGACTGTTAGCCACAAAAGTTTGCATAAGAAAGAAAGATAGAAATTTTTGTGTCTCGCAAAGTAGTCTGAATACTTTATAAAATCATTTCATAGACATTAAATGAGTTTTTGTAGAAAGCGTCCGCCCAAAAGTAAAAACAAAGACGGTGGATGAGGTTAGTCAAGCTTCAAATCCTATTTCTTTTTTGATAGAGCAAGTATTGTAGGTGAATGGTAACCAGTCAAAACAGATATCATATAGATCAGATATAGCCCCCGGTCTAAACTCTTTCGAAATATTCTCATATCCTTTCTGAGGAGGATTTTAATGAAAATGAAGAGAAAAACACAATACTGAAGCCAAAGAAAAATCGTACTACAAATAGTATATCGAAAAGTCGTGATTGGTTCTTGGACAGCGAAAGCTTATCGGCTATAGAAAAAGGTTGAAATGTAGCTGAGTGTACCAAAGGTGACCAATATGGACGATATAACGGCAATTGGGTAACCGAGAGGCACAGTATTGGGTATATTGAAGAACATATGTATTTTCATTAAATAATATTAGATTAAGTCAACTTACGCAATTAATAATGTGTTATGCATGACATTACGGAAGCGAAATTCGTCATATCATCTGATCAAATTTGAACCGGACTAAAATGTTTTCGGTATTGTAATAAACATTTGTATTTAGTGCTGTCAGCGAATGACTTTCACTCAGCAGCGAATTTTTAGTTTACAAAATCCGAAGAAAGTCACAGGGTGTAAAATCTGGCGATTGCGGTGGCTGAGCGATGATTGAAGCAAACTAGTTGTTTAACTTACCGAAAAATAAGTAGAAATCGGCAGCAAAGCTTTTTGCCTGGTAGTCAAACAGCTAACAAATGAGGATCACGCTTCACACGAACATAAAAAATGTTGAACCAATCTAGGAAAGAATTTTTATGGATTTGGTTTATGTGCGCATTTTATTGGACCTGTCCGAATTAAATTTAATCAGAGTATGTGAGGGCTGAGACATTTCTTGTACCAATCAATATATTAGCCTTTTGTTATACTTTATAACTGGCCCAAAATATACGGTATAACCTCGTTAAAAATTAGGTACTATATTAGGAAAATGGAGGATAATGAAAGTACTGAACCGTTTCTATTCATATTTAAAACCAGAAAGATAATATTATTGTCAGAAAAAGTTGAGGTATTTATGTACGAACGACAGACAGACACAATGAAACCATTTAGGCTCATTTTTTTGTTAGATCGTTGAAAATTGGCTTACGTATACTTTGAATAAGGCAATTCGTCACATCATTCTTATCGGTTTGATGTATGTGCATATATTAGCGTAACTCAAAAAAAAATTTTTTTTTTGTCGATTGGTACTCGGAAAAATAGGTTACTAGACAGCTCTAAGAAAGCCTCTCCAAATATGAGTTTTTAATTGTAACGGGAAGGTCCTCCTACATACAGCT
Source organism: Bactrocera correcta (assembly GCA_027475135.1). Lineage (NCBI taxonomy): Eukaryota > Metazoa > Arthropoda > Insecta > Diptera > Tephritidae > Bactrocera > Bactrocera correcta. Next base: position 3,338,487 of record CM050323.1, on the reverse strand, counting down.
TTCTATTTTTTTTTTATTATCAGATAGAAAAATTTATATCTCGCTTCCAACTAATTGAAAAAATATCTTGTTCCTTAGATTTTGTAGGAAATTGAATGCTCTAAAAAAGGTCTCCTATGATTTTTTTCGTAAACCCAACCGTTTAAAAGATATTAACAGTTAAAGTTTGATTAATTTTGGAAAAATTTTTTATTTCTTATTAATTTTATAACTCAATGAAAAAAAAAAACAAAATTCTATCTGATACTAAGAAAAAATACAAAACTGTATGTAGGAGGACCTTCCCGTTACAAGTAAAACTCATATTTGGAGAGGCTTTCTTAGAGGTGTCTAGGAACTTATTTTTCCCAGTACCAATCGAAAAAAAAAATTTTTTTTTGAATCACTCTAATGTATATAACATGATATCTACATCTAGATATCTAGATAATACAATCACAGAAAGGTAAACAAACTTATTACAATATCTGGCAACATACTCCTATTGTGAGAGTAAAAATTCATCATTGCGCTCTCTATATCACGAGTGACTCGAAGCAGAATGTTTTTCTAGAAACGAACTTGGTTTATTTACATATTTATTAATATACGTAAATTATTTATATAGTACGAGTATGCGTTTTGTATATACATATATAAATACATATGTATGTGCCTCTAACAAATACCTAAGCGAGTGTGCTGTATGCACGCGCATGAAGGACCCCCTCATACACCTTTCTTTATGTTAATGCTTATGAGGGAAATTAATTGTTGCGCACAATGGAGACGCAATAAAAAAAGCTCAGTGACCTCAATGAAGTCTACTTAAAGTGGCTCAACAAAGGTAGTGTGCGTTGTTTTATGTGCATATAAACATAAATTATACCGACATACATGTCTGCTTACGCACATACGAGTACCAGTTTGTGAATAAACTATGTGGCAGAAGGCGAGACATATGCTCAGCCAGGTTTTGTGTCATATATTTCGTCTGCGCCATTGTTTGCGAATAAAAGCTAGCATTTTGTGCGCTTATCATACAGAAATGAAGTATTACCATAATTCTCTAATAGTTGTAGTCAAACATTTAGGCCAGAGTTGGGCTTCGCTGTGGAGTGCATAACAAGGATCATTAATGTCAACGTATAGTTAAACGATCTGAACATTCAGTAAAATGCCTCCATTTATTATTAAATTGTAGCGCTGCAGGCAGACTTTGTTTACTTCACTACGTAAGCAGGGTGTGAGTGTCTTTAACTGAATTCATGCTTACATGCTAGCATAAAGAAATTACTCATACGCACTGTGGAATCTCTGGGAATAACTTAAAGTATATGATAAGCTCTTAAATACTTGTATAGCAGTTCCACATTTTATTGGGGCAATTTAGGAAAAATACATGTTAAGCTCTTGTCTTCATATATTTCTGAGGTGACGAAGAAGGAATAAAAAAATAATAAGGTTTTTCCTTCATATAAAGTAAACCCAACAGACGTTACTAAATAAGGCATTATGTGTGATTCGAAAAATTAATAATCGATTTCAATAATTTTTGCTGATTGTGATTTTTGTGCATGACAGTTTGATCGGTATAGAGAAAAAAATTGGCTGAGAAATTAGAAACCAGATTATTTATGGGCGATAAACTAAGGTATAGTTAGAGCAAGCTTTGCTAATATGGTTGTTCGTTATAATGAACAACCCTGGCTAGCTAAGAACACCGATTCTAATCAAAAAGGCGCTTTGTATTTTCGTCTGTTTTACGATGCCGTGACTATCAAGATGTTTTACCTTACTCCAACGAAAGAAAAAAAGAGGTTTCCATTTCGCCTACCTCCATAAAATTTTGACGTTTGTTAGAATTTTTAACTCCTTATCACGTGAATAGCTATAGGTCATTGTCCAATAATTATTTCTACAATTTAGATAAAGCTCAAAATAACATTTATTATGTTTATGCAAGGAGAAATAAGAATACCGACTCATTCTCAGCCTGATGGAATATGGGAAAGAATGCGCTTCTTGAGGCTTAACAGCTTAGCAACTTCTAACAACTTCGCTGTAACCAGGCAGCCAAACAATATTAAATATAGTAATAATTTGATGCTATTGCTAATATAGCCATTGACTGCTGGACTATCGTTGAGCACACTGTCAGCTAGTTCTAGTCCTTTGTTACTGCTATCGGAGTATAGACACACGTATTTGAAAGAAGCAACATTTCGGATCAGTACATATACCGTCTTTCTCACTTTTCTCTTCATTTCAAATACTAATGCACGATTCGGTTTAAAATATTTATGTTACTGACATTAACAATTTATTTTTAGGCAGCCCTCAATAGAGATTGAATAGAAACACGAAAGAGACTACATATTATATTGGCTACACGAGGACAGCGTAAGGTAGTAGACGATTTCAACCGCTTCTTGTCCTAAGTCTTATTTTACTTTCCCACATAATTTTAAACAGATTTTCCTTATAAGTTTTCGGTATACACGAAATAAATAATATAAAAGCCAACAAAAAAGGCGAAGAGCGGCTAAGTGAACATTTCAACTCATTTCTGTCAAACATTAAGATTTTCGAATGCTATCGCGACCTATTAAGGACACTTTTTGATAAGTATTTTGCACTCAGTCTTGCTCTACGTTCTTTTATAAGCTTAGGCCGTTAAGAAAATTAAGCTGTAATACATTCCGTAATAAAGTTAATTTTATTTAAAACCCGTAATGCTTTTACACAAGTCCTTAAACGATTTAGACATAGTACAAAGTTTATATTGGTATTGACGGCGCTGACGAGTCAGCCATTTTTGAGACTCTGCAAATTTCTGTTGGCTATTCGACAAGCCATGTTTTCAACTGTGACTGCAAATTGAAGTTCAATAAATTCAAATCTGAACCTGAGGACGGCAATAGTCTTCAACTATCAAACCAGTGAGGTTTTAAGTTTTTAAACTCTTGCTGGGTGCTTTTTGCTTTGTGTGCAGGGGTAGAGTCTTGCTCGAAGAGTCTATGCTCTTGATCGAGATGGGTATTGCTTGCTTGCTATGTCTTCTGAAGCATTTTGCTGGTACATTTACCCCAGTTTTAACCTATTATTTCACAGAAGTGAAGTGGTGTAACAACTTTACCATAACGTCCACAACGTGTCTTTGAAAACTTTTAGATTTTATCGTTTTGCTTATCAACAACTTTTTATTAGTTAAAAAATAGTTTCAAGGCCTTTGACCGCGTGCCACTGAAGAAGCCAGTGGAGCTTAAATTGCTTCAAGTGTACGCATTTTTGGCAAGACGAAGTAGGTATGTTTATTTTTACTTGACCTATGTGGGTATCGGGTTTTTCAATGGGGATGATATGATTTCGGCCACTTTTAAAATGTAATGATATGCATTTTTTTTTTCAATGTAATCAGGAATGTTTGCAATTTCATGATGGAAAGAATTACGCAAGAATAGCGTTTACGAAATATTAATAATCAAAACAATCTTTTTCCAATTGTAATTTTTCGTGCGCTTTTACCATTTTATGGTCGTAATAATCGGCCACCACCAAGAAGTTCTCAAGAATTCGGACATTCTCAAAAAAAGGGAAAGGATTTGGGTTTGCACTCATCGTGAATTTGCTGATTTTGTCTTGGAACAACTTGAAAATGATAACGATTTTTTTAAGAAAAAAATCTCCGATGAGCCTCATTTTCGTCTGAGTGGTGCGGCAAATAAACAAAACTGTCGATTCTGGTGCGAATAAAATTCATAAGTTATCCATGAATAACCATTACTTTTACCTCAACTGACAGTTTGGTGTGCCTTTTGATTTGGTGGAATCAACAGTCCGTAATTCTTTCGAAATGAAGCTGTTGACACAGTTACTGTTAGTGGAGGGTGATATAGATCGATAATAATCATCTTTTTGTGACTACAATTGGAAGAAGTAAATCTTGACAATATGTGGTTCCAAACAGACAGGGCTAAGTGCCGCACAGTAGGTGTAACAACCGAATTATTGAGAGAAAAATTTTGGCATTCGCTTATTTCAAGAAATTTTGACATGAATGTTCTCAAGGAAGTTTTGATATAAAACCATTACGCTAGTTCTTGTGTAGTTACTTGAAGTCATTTCTAACAATAAACGAGAATCTTTTCAAGGCTTAGGAGTCAATATTGCTTTGACATTCATAACATAAGACTTCATTTAGTGGAAAAAGTACTTGAAAATTAGGTTCTTCGAAATCTTTCCTGAAATCGTTCAGAACTTAATTATATCAATTGTACTTCACATTAGATGAAAATATTTTAATTTCCTTAACAATTTATATGTTTTCTTCTGAAAAGAAAGCATATCATTCTTGTTGGAAAACCATGTATTATAATATACATGTATCATATAAAATCATAACGTAATATGACCTGAAGGAAGGAGATATGTTACACCGATAACGAACTAATTAAAATTTTATTTACATATGACAATTAAGTAATTAGACTGATTCCATAAAAAGCGTATATTTGAAAATTAATATACAACTTTGCCATCCACTTCAAAGTAGTCCCCTTAGGCAGCTATGCAGCGATTCCAGCGCATTTTCCATGTTTCGTAACATTTCTGGAACGCTTTGACTGGGATGTCCGCGAGTACCCTCGTCACGGTCGCCTGGATGTCCGTAATCTAATAAAAATGGATTCCTTTGACCATCGATTTTGTTTTAGGAAACAAAAAAAGTCACAGGGTGACATGTTGGGCGAATAAGCGGCTGTTGTAACAGGACGATCCCTTTTGAGGCCAAATACTGGGACACGCTGAGGGCTGTGTGGCACAGGGCGTTGTCGTGATGAAGGATCCAGTTACGAGCGATGTCTGGGCGCACTCTGTTGACTCGTTTTCGCAATCTTTCGAGTACTTGGCAATAGACCTGATTCACAGTTTTCCCCAGTGGAACGAGTTCTTTGTGGACGATTCTACGGCTATCAAAAAAGCAATAATCAATCAATGGAGAGGGGAGGGATGCCGGAAAAAGAGAAAGGAAATTTCAAGGTCACAGGTTTACCACAAGCGCGGCAATAAAATCAGTCTCATTACTTAATTGTCAAATCTCGTATGTGTATCGAATGTGAAGTTGAAAAATCACCAATGCTCAATAAAACATAAAGAAAGATTGTTCGAGAAAACAAGATATACCCAATTGCTTGCAACTTCTTCTTTAAAGACTCCACTATGTAGTAAATATACTGCTTTAAGTTTGAAAATATCTGTACACTTACGGTAGATTAAGTGTTGTTAATGTCTGCTCCTTATTGTATCTAATTTGTCATTTGCTGCTTCACTTATTACGATTTATGTGCTTCCTCTTTTCAGACTTGCAAAGTTCATCATAGCTGGCGTTTGGACAATTGCCTTAGCAACGGCGCTGCCCATATTAATTGTCTCCAAGCTATCGCAACCGGAGACGTGGTTCATCGAGTGTAAGAAGTAAGTTCAAGTTAATTAGTTATGTAATAAATATGTATATATACTTGTAAGCAAATATATATTTACCAACTGTAAATAAGTGGTTTCGTTTTTGTTCCTTGACTATATTGATGTACATGTCTAGATTTTTGGTGGGGAAAAAAGACAAATTTAGGATGGTTGGTACATTGGTATCACTTTAACACTTTCGAATAGTTAAATTTTATGGAATGGGTTCTTCATCCAGTCTAAGGCTACAGCATAGTTACAATTTTTCTTGTCTCCGATGTATTAATACGTTTTTTTAATTTTTCAAAATATGAGAGTTCAGGGCTCTTCTTGTTTTTTGCACCAATCGTGAATAATGCTTCCAGTAGCTTGTCTTCTTTGCTCTTCTCTTCTTCTTCTTTACTGGCGTAGACACCGCTTACGCGATTATAGCCGAGTCAACAACAGCGCGCCAGTCGTCTCTTCTCTTCGCTACGTGGCGCCAATTGGATATTCCAAGCGAGGCCAGGTCCTTCTCCACTTGGTCCTTCCAACGGAGTGGAGGTCTTCCTCTTCCTCTGCTTCCCGCGGCGGGTACTGCGTCGAATACTTTCAGAGCTGGAGTGTTTTCATCCATCCGGACAACATGACCTAGCCAGCGTAGCCGCTGTCTTTTAATGCGCTGAACTATGTCAATGTCGTCGTATATCTCGTACAGCTCATCGTTCCATCGAATGCGATATTCGCCGTGGCCAACGCGCAAAGGACCATAAATCTTTCGCAGAACCTTTCTCTCGAAAACTCGCAACGTCGACTCATCCGTTGTTGTCATCGTCCAAGCCTCTGCACCATATAGCAGGACGGGAATTATGAGTGACTTATAGAGTTTGGTTTTTGTTTGTCGTGAGAGGACTTTGCTTCTCAATTGCCTACTTAGTCCGAAGAAGCACCTGTTGGCAAGAGTTATCCTGCGTTGGATTTCTAGGCTGACATTGTTGGTGGTGTTTACGCTGGTTCCAAGATAGACGAAATTATCTACAACTTCAAAGTTATGACTGTCAACAGTGACGTGAGTGCCAAGTCGCGAGTGTGACGACTGTTTGTTTGATGACAGGAGATATTTCGTCTTGTCCTCGTTCACTGCCAGACCCATTTCTTTTGCTTCCTTGTCCAGTCTGGAGAAAGCAGAACTAACGGCGCGGGTGTTGAGGCCGATGATATCAATATCATCGGCATACGCCAGCAGTTGTACACTCTTATAGAAGATGGTACCTTCTCTGTTGAGTTCTGCAGCTCGAACTATTTTCTCCAGAAGCAGGTTGAAAAAGTCGCACGATAGGGAATCGCCTTGTCTGAAACCTCGTTTGGTATCGAACGGCTCGGAGAGGTCCTTCCCGATTCTGACGGAGCTTTTCGTGTCGCTCAACGTCAGCTTACACAGCCGTATTAGTTTTGCGGGGATACCAAATTCAGACATCGCGGCATAAAGGCAGCTCCTTTTCGTGCTGTCGAAAGCAGCTTTGAAATCGACGAAGAGGTGGTGTGTGTCGATTCTCCTTTCACGGGTCTTTTCCAAGATTTGGCGCATCGTGAATATCTGGTCGGTTGTTGATTTACCAGGTCTAAAGCCACACTGATAAGGTCCAATCAGTTTGTTGACGGTGGGCTTTAATCTTTCACACAATACGCTCGACAGAACCTTATATGCGATGTTGAGGAGGCTAATCCCACGGTAGTTGGCGCAGATTGTGGGGTCTCCTTTTTTGTGGATTGGGCATAGCACACTTAAATTCCAATCGTTGGGCATACTTTCGTCCGACCATATTTTGCAAAGAAGCTGATGCATGCACCTTATCAGCTCTTCGCCGCCGTGTTTGAATAGCTCGGCCGGCAATCCATCGGCCCCTGCCGCTTTGTTGTTTTTCAGGCGGGCAATTGCTATCCGAACTTCTTCATGGTCGGGCAATGGAACGTCTGCTCCATCGTCATCGATTGGGGTATCGGGTTCATTTTCTCCTGGTGTTGTGAGTTCACTGCCATTCAGTAGGCTGGAGAAGTGTTCCCTCCATAATTTAAGTATGCTCTGGGCATCGGTAACTAGATCACCTTTGGGGGTTCTACAAGAGTATGCTCCGGTCTTGAAACCTTCTGTAAGCCGCCGCATCTTTTCGTAGAATTTTCGAGCATTACCCCTGTCGGCCAGCTTATCAAGCTCTTCGTACTCACGCATTTCGGCCTCTTTCTTTTTCTGTCTACAAATGCGTCTCGCTTCCCTCTTCAACTCTCGGTATCTATCCCATCCCGCACGTGTTGTGGTCGATCGTAACGTTGCGAGGTAGGCAACCTGTTTTCTCTCCGCTGCGACACGGCACTCCTCGTCGTACCAGCTGCTCTTTTGCACCCTCCGAAAACCAATGGTTTCTGTTGCAGCTGTACGTAAGGAGTTTGAAATGCCGTCCCACAGTTCCCTTATACCGAGTTGTTGACGAGTGCTCTCAGAGAGCAGGAGTGCAAGCCGAGTAGAAAAACGTTCGGCTGTCTGTTGTGATTGCAGCTTCTCGACGTCGAAACATCCTTCTGTTTGTTGGCGTGCGTTTTTTGCTGCACAGAGGCGGGTGCGGATTTTGGCTGCAACAATATAGTGGTCCGAGTCGATGTTAGGACCTCGGAGCGCACGCACATCTAAAACACTGGAGACGTGTCTTCCGTCTATCACAACATGATCGATCTGGTTGGTGGTTTTTCGATCTGGAGACAGCCAGGTAGCTTGATGTATCTTCTTATGCTGGAATCTAGTACTACAGATAACCATATTTCGGGCCCCGGCGAAGTCGATCAGCCTCAACCCATTTGGGGATGTTTCCTCGTGGAGGCTGAATTTACCGACCGTAGTGCCAAAGATACCTTCTTTGCCCACCCTGGCATTGAAGTCGCCTAGCACGATTTTGACATCGTGGCGGGGGCATCTCTCATAAGTGCGCTCCAAGCACTCATAAAATGCATCTTTGGTCACATCGTCCTTCTCTTCCGTCGGGGCGTGGGCGCAAATCAGCGATATGTTAAAGAACCTCGCTTTAATGCGGATTGTGGCTAGACGTTCATTCTCCGGAGTGAATGATAGTACTCGGCGACGGAGTCTCTCTCCCACCACAAATCCAACACCAAACTTGCGCTCCTTTATATGGCCACTGTAGTAAATGTCACAAGGACCTACTCGTCTCTGTCCTTGTCCCGTCCATCGCATTTCTTGGACGGCGGTGATGTCAGCCTTTATCTTTACGAGGACATCTACCAGCTGGGCAGCGGCACCTTCCCAATTAAGGGACCGGACATTCCAGGTGCATGCCCTCAAATCATAGTCCTTAATTCGTTTGCCATGGTCGTCATCAGAAGGGGGGTCACTTATCCGAGGCTGTCGTTTGTTTTTCATTGGGCGTGTTTTTTTTACGTGGCGGGTCCCAAACCCAGCGCACAACCCTAAATAGGGAGTATTTCGCCTTCTCACGTTAGCTCGCCTTCAAACGGATGTTCTTAGGCTACCCAGAGGATACTTGGTCAAAGACCGGAAGTCGTGAGCTGCTTGAGTCATATGTAAAAGAATCGTTTCTGGCCACTCCCAAGTGAATGGCGATCAGAGAACTTTCCTCACTTGCGTGAACTTCTACACATGACTCCATCCTCCAGCTTGAGCAAATAACCTTTCACAAAAATACGATGACTTTCAGCTGAGGGTTTCTTCATATTAACGTAATAAAGAAGAACTTTCCTTCAAAAACCCTTTTGTGGAATTATGGGCCAATTCAAATTCATATTAAAATCGATGATTCGGTGCCCATTGTGAACTCAAACTTTATAAATAAAGGACACGATTCCGTTTTATAAAATTTGTATCATTTTGGCTAGTAAACGTCTGAGCTTTAGAACCAGGTACAGAATATCTGTTCAACATTCTAGGACAAGGCAATTAGTTTCTTTTCGAGAACTGTGGAGTCAAAGAGCAGACACTGGCTTAAGGTAGTAGTCTGGTAACTTATGCCTATTTTCAGGACTTCTTTGGAGGGTGGTTTTTCTTAGGAAAATAAAAATGAATTACTTTGAATATTTACAGTGTTTTTACTTACATATTGAAATTATAAAAAAAATGTATTTGAAAAAATTAAATACATTATTACTATTATTATTGTCACTCGAAGTTGGAACCTCAAAAAAAATGCACGTGGGTGCCCCGGATGATTTTGGCTCTTATTGTTATCTGAAATCAAATATTCTTAATCTAAAGACATATCATTATGATCGGAACTACTCAAGTTAAATTTCAAGGATAAATAACAAAATGGTGGACCTTAAAAAAAATAGTCCTTTTATTTTGCAAAGAAAGGGTTTTAAAATAAAAAGTTAGGTGTGAAAAAAATTATCGTTAGTTCCGACGAGAACTATAAGTATGTAGAACGGCCTGTTAAAATTTGAAAGCAATCGGTTCAGTAGAAAAAAATTAGGACCCGGACCGACTAGAAAAACAATGTTTTGAGAAAAACGCGTTTAAAGTTCAACAACTCTATAACTCCCGAAATATTTCGAATTTGCGTCTGAAATTTTCACACTATATTCTGAAGACATTGTACTTTCAAATTAAGCAAAAAAAATTTTCGGTTTTTTTAACCCAAGTTACCAGAGTACTACCTTAAAGAACTAAATACCTCACATTTTTATTGTGGCATATAAGTTTTCTAATAATATTTCTCAGAATTTGCTCACTTTTGTATGCATTTCTTTTACGGCTTGTGTGCATTGAAATAATCACAAGTACATACCCTACATACATTGTATATACCACATTTTCTTCTTGTGGCTCTTACCACTGTGATGTGATGCTTTACATGAATTGTAGCGCCTGGCAGTTGTTATGTAACACTTTGCAATTTACTATTTCCACAAGACTGCGGCAAGTTCTTGGACAAGATAGCATAAATGCTAAATACAGTTGAATACTCATACATATGTATGTATGTTAATATATAAGTAAGTAAAGCTTGGCGCATCTGACAACACAGTCACTTGACTGCCTTGGTTACGCAGATTTGCAGAATATGACATATTTAATTATGTTTGCTAGCGACAAAGAGCCGGTGACGGTGATGTGTGCAAAGCAGGCGGACAAGCAGCAGAATGAAAAATGCGCGGCAAAAGAAAGAAGAACTGAAAACATAAGCTAATATCAGAATGTGCCATAAAATGTGCGCCCTTGGAGCTTTTTTTTTTTTTTGGTTTCTACACTCAAGTTGCGTGGCTGTGTATTTACGCGTATTTACATAAGTGCCCTCAACTGCCACGCCAAACCACTTAGCGGAGAAAGCAACGTAAATGATTCCGAGCAGTTTTGTTTTGGTTGCGAGGAAACCAAGGACTCGTCGAACAACCTGTAAAATATATACATATATTAGCATGACGAACTGAGTCGACTTAGCCATACGCGAACTAACAAAACCAAGTAATTGTATGAAAAACTGTTTCTTCCTAAATCACAAATTTACTTATCAATCTCTGATGTACGCTATTTTTGTACATTCAGATTCCGCTCAGGCCATCTGTCACCAAATTGTTTCTCTCTAGAAATCCCTTATTGTCCAGTGATCTCATGATATTTCATCCGAAAATGAGCTTCGAACAAAGGGCCAACATTACAAGTTTATGGCGATTATTGTCTATCGCGTAGCCGAACCTAACATTTGGGCTTACGAAAGGTGTATGTACAGTTTGTTAAGCGAAAATTGACTGACGACCAAAAATTGCTCAGAATCCAATATTCGAAGGACGATTATTTGACCAAAAGTCAAATTTTAACCATTAGCCACTCCCCGTATTCACCTGATATGGCACTGTGCGACTTCTCTTTCGGAAAAATGTATTTGTCCATGAAAGGAAAGCGTTGTGCAGACGTAGAGGCCACTCAAAAGGCTTGCACCGGCATTCTGGCGGCCATATCGGTCAAGGAGCTAAAACACTCGTTCGACATGCTTTTGGACCATGCAAAAAGCTGTATTGAAGCAGAAGGTGACAATTTTGAATCAAATAAATTGATTTTGCCGAAAAAACATTTGTTCTGATTTTTTTTAAGTCCTGTTTACTTTGAAATGCACCTTATTCAATTTTACGTTTGTTACATCGTAAACGAAAAGTGTTCTAACGACCCAGTCAGATTTTGCTATTTTTGTGAATCTCCAATCTCTGAGCGTCGTAATTTCTCTTCATTAATTTAAACTATTTGGGATTTTCTGTGAGGAATCAAGAAAAAATGGGTTTCATGCAAGTTGGGTTTAGCTAAATGAGGACCCACATACATCTCATTTGCTGCACCAATGATTTGGAGCGAACCTAAGGATCATGTAATATATTTACTAATAATTCCCATCTTTCATTATGATAGAAATATTTACAGTGAATTTGTATATCTGAAAGAAGAATTCCCCAAATTCAGTAAGGCCAAAATTTAAGAAGGAGTATCAGCAGGTCCGAACATACGGAAACTCGCCTGGAAATGTTTTGTGAACTTTATAAAAAATTTTCTTGAAAACCATAAGTGGAAACGTATTTATTAATAAACTTTTGTCATATAATGCCTTAAAAATACATTGGCTGGACTCTGATCGGTATTTCGTTTGGGAAAATTTCGTTGCTGTGAATGATGAACAGTGCGAGAGGTTACATCAGGATATTTCCCTAATGGAGAAGCGCTATCAAGGGAAATAAGCGCAGGTTATTGTTGGATATTTTTTCTGTACTAACATACAATTTCTCTAAATGTAGGTGATCTTTGCACTTAAACAAAAATTTTTTTTTTTGGTGTGAAAGGAAACCAGACGTGTAAATTTTTTTCATTCAAATATCAAAATTTTGTCAACTGTAATATTTTTCTATAGCTTAATCACTGTTAGATATAGAGGAATACATCACACTCTTTAGATACCTCGAATGAAATGAAATTTTTTTGTTAACGAAAACAAAGTAGATGTCTATGATGATGGCTATCACATTAGTCCTTTATGAAATTGTTAGTACTTATTTACTTATTATATAGACATGAATAGTTGTATATTGGTTCCTTAAATAATAAACCCCTTCTTAACATATTCACTCTACGCCATTGACTGCTACGATGTAAAATCCACCAGCCACAGCGGCAGCTGGCAGTATTCACCATTTCATCGCTTTGGAAAGTGTATTCTGCGCAAAATGAATGTTTTGATTAAGTGCATATTCTGCGGAGATGTCAACTCGTGTCATCACAATGCCGTTTAGGAAGATAAAATCCTGCTGCAATAAACTGCAAAGGAGCACCACAGCTTTCACTCGCTTATATTTGTGAATCTCTTTAATGCTCCACGGCGGTTCGTGTTTTTATGTTTAAACACTTATACTTAGACATGAATCTAGACAACAGCTTTGTATTATGAAATGTCTTCGTGAATTTTTAACGATCCAGCTTTATAAAATGATAAATACGAAATATAAAGATATGCTCGTGTATCTGTGATATCCCTTCCTATTCACCAACCTGCTAAACGGGAAAGGTGTTTATACAAACAGTATTCGGAAAGTTTTTTCATACAATGTTCAAGCATACTGTAAAAATTTAATATTCGCCGAAGTTACACCCTTCACTTCTTCTTCTTTATTGACACCGCTTACGTGGTTATAGCTCAGTTTACAACAGCGCGCCAGTCGTTCTTCCTTTTCGCTGTTTGTCGTCTATAGGAGATTCCAAGTGTAGCCGGGTATTTCTTCACTTGATCTTTTCAACGGAGTGGAGGTCTTCCTTTTTCTCTGCTTCCCCCCGGCGAATACTGTGCCGAGCACTCTCAGAGCTGAAGTGTTTTCATCCATTCGGATGACCTGACAGAACCTGCGTAGTCACTGTTTCTTGGTTCGCTAAACTATGTCAATGTCGCTATTCGTCATTGCCAATGCGCAAAGGACCATAAATGTTTCGCAGAATCTTTCTCATGAAAACTTGTAGCGCCAATTCGTCGGCTGTTGTTTTCGTCATCCTTCGTAGTTATGAATGCCAACAGCGACGCTGGAGCCAAGTCGCGAGTGCGATCACTGTTTATTTGATGATAGGAAATATTTCGTCTTGCCCTCGTTCATAACCTAACTTATTAGTTTGGCTTCATTATCCAATCTGAAGAAAGCAGAACTAACTTCACTTCTTCAAACAGAACTAAAACTGGTAAGAATATTGAAAAAGTGGGAGTGGCTCCGCCCTCAAATATGTTTCATACACATATCTCCTAACCCACTTAAGCTACAACAACCAAAACTGCAGTGTGAAAATGGATGAGGATAACCCCGCTCACTCCCCACTCCACACTCACTGTTAAAAACTACTAAGATCGCAATAAATCAATAACTAAATACGCCAGAGACATTAAATTTTACCACCGAGATGGTTTGAGAGAGCTTAATGGGAGATGGTGTGAAAATTGGACGGTGGGCATGGTAGTGCCCACTTTTTGGTGAAATTCCATATCACGGGACCCGACCGACCAATCTCAACCTTAAACCCAGTGCCTACTTGTATAGTTGACTTTTTACCGAAAATATATCAGATATATAATTAAAATTCAAAGAGACTCCTTACCAGATAGTAATACATTTGTGTATCAAAAAACAGGTTGAATCGGGTCATAATTTCCCTTAGCTCCCATATACTTAATACACAAATTTTCAAACTTCCGGGTGACCTTTTACCGCATATATCGGCCAATATGTGAGTTTCCTTAATAAAATTGAGAGAGCATGTTTTACTCAGAACGGTGTATTTTTGTTCCAAAAATGAAATTGGCTGAGAAGGTGGAAGTCTCACTTTTAAAATGCCTAAAAAATTTCGCTTTAAAAATCGCTGATTAGAAACCGGTTTCATAGTCTCTTAGGTAAAGTTGTTCAGTATGATCCGTAGAAAATTTTCCGCATAAGCAATTTTTTTTGGTTCTCTGTACATCAATCCGTTCTAGTGTGCATTAAATACTGATAAATTCAAAGGGGAAATAAATTCATTTCCTATGATATACTCGTATGTACTTACATTTGTGTAAGAGACCGGAGATAAATTAGAAAATAGGACAGAACATTTTTCATGAAAGGAGATATATTGCATCAACGCAGCGTGTCAAAAATAAATAATAAATTGCTTCCGCATCCACCGTATTCTCCAGATCTGACCCACAGTGATTTTACCTGTGCTCAAACTTCAAAACTAACATAACCTTCAAAGGTGTATTTCTTTAAGTAGCTATGTGTTCAGTTGGCATGGAAGCTATATGCTATAGTAAGCCGATCTGAACAATTTTTTCGGAGATTACATTTTTTCTATAAAAAATAACTCATATCCAATTGAGTGAAGATATGTCGTCAAATGAGAAAGTTTTCCATGCAAGCATTTGATTCCGATCACTCACTTCGTATAGCGGCTATATAGTTAAGCGATCTGAACAATTTCTTCGGAGATTACATTGTTGCTTTTGAAAATAACCTGTGCCAACTTTTGTGAAGATACATACATAGTCAAATGAAAAAGTTTTTCATACAAGAACCTGATTCCGATCGCCCAGTTTGTATGGCAGCTATATGTTATAGTGGTCCGATATCGACAGTTCTGACAAATAAGCAGCTTCTTTACGAGAAAATGACGTTCACAAAATTTCAGAACGATATCTTAAAAACTGACAGACGAACAGACAGGCAGACGAACATGGCTTAATCGACTCATAGCATACTGATCACTTATATATATACTATATAGGATTTCCTACGCTTCCTTCTGGGTGTTACAAGCTTCGTGACAAACTTAATATACGCTGTTCAGGGTTAAAAAGTTATGAAAACATATATGTTATCCTACGAACTTTTCAGCCCACTTGGTATTAGTCGCAATTGCTGTTTACCCTATTTACTAAAAAACAGTATTAAGATATGAAATAAAACTTCTATATTTAGAAATTATTTATATCTTAATATATTTTTCTTTTGACAGGATTTATAAAATATGTCAAGTTACACAGAGTTGCCTAGACATCAAAGCACATATTAGATAATTACCCATGATTTGTGAACTTTCACGCCTAGCTATCTACTAATACGTCTTGAGTATATTAAAAACGTTTGTAGTGGTCGTCATCATCATTGGTTGCTTTGATCTTTTCATTGCGTTTTGTTTTTACGTTGCGGGTGCTAAACCCAGCGCCCAACTCTGGAAAGGGATGATTCGCTTTCTCAATTTAGTTCGCCTTCAAACGGATGTTTTTCGGCTACACAGAGGATACTTGGTAAAAGGCGCTCAGAGAACTTTCCTTACTTCCGAGAACTTCCACAGATGGCTTTATCCTTCGGTATATACCGTAAACTGAAATAGGGAGAGGTAAACAAAAAGGGAGAGGTTTGAGTGCAGAGAGGTCCCCCCGTGTATCCGCCACTGTATGTTAATGATGTTCACACCGAAAAAATTGAAGAAACATTACTTGGAAATCACCGTTTTGGCACAAAAAAGATAGCAGAGTTTCTTAACATTTGGTAAATATTTTGAATAAGAAGTATTAAAGCTAGACTCGTACAAAAAGAGCTAAATAACTTGCAGAAACGATGTCACGTAAAGGCCGCTAAAGATACAATGCAACTGTTCAAAAATCCATTAAAATCCGCTCCAAACAGCAACCGAAATCGAAAAATTAAAAGTCACGGAAGGCACTGAAGTACTATAAAACAGCTGTCAGAATAATCTTGCTTGTAATACCCTGCTTACATATTTTACGCGGGTTTATTGGCCTGAAATGTTCTGGAGCAGCAAATATTAAATGTGCAGAGAAAACCCGCATTTAACATTTTAATTGCACGCAGTAAATCGTTCTAACCGAACCAAAGTGTCATCATTAGTCAAGAGCGACAACATTAAAAGCAACCACAGCATAACCTACAACTGGTGGAGTGCTTAAATGGAATAAAAATGAAAAAACAATTTATTAACCGTTATGATGAGGCTCATAAAGAGTGGACAAAGGAAACAAGATAGGAGCATAAACTGGCAGAGATTGCAGGAAAATGAAAATAAATTTGACAATTATTTTGTTTTTGTACATTCTCTTTTTAAGAATATATTCGCTTTTTGTGTTGGAAGAGCTGATTTACAAAGGCGGTAGCTGTTTGCCGCAGAAAACCACAAAATGCAATTTTGTTTACCTGAAATTTGACGGTTTAGTCTCCTTTTTTCACTTCGTGAATGTGAAAAGATGGTTTAGTCGTAGACTTTTTCAACTGCGTGGGTTAGATGAGCGTGCGGTACAAAGCGCTATTTTTAATGTTTTGTAATTAAACTACCTTTTGGTCGTATACAGACATAAATCTTTGTAAATTTGCTCTCATTAAGTACAAAAATAATATGAAATTCTTAAAGAGGAAAGTTGCCTTCAAGCAGAAGATCAGAATTGATGATATTGACCAATTACATGTGTATGTAAGGCCAACCGGAAGTTTGGAAATATTTAAATTGACATAATGGAGATAAGTATAGTATTGACTCGATTTTATCCATTTTTTGGCAATACTATATTTTGTTAACAAAAACAAAAGGATTCTTTCCTAATTTCCATTATATTATATGTATCTCACATCGACCGTTATTTTCGATAAAAAGTCTCAGCCATAAGCTGTGCGGTCCACATTTCTGGTATTTGGGAACTTGAATAGTATACTTCAATTTAGACAATTTTTAGCCATAACGTGGCACATCTCTAAGACAATATTTGTTCGAAGTTTTATCGGGATATACTTTTATGGTTCTTGATTTGTACCGAGTACTAGAAAGTGGATGAATCAGATGGAATTTAAAATTGTATTATTTGGAAAGTAGGTGTTGTTCTTCTCTGAGTTTGCCTATTTTCGCACTGTAACATGGGAATGTGAAAAAATTCTACATAACAAAATTTGAAGTTCTGTAATTGTTAGGTTTCACATATTGAGGGACGGTGCCAGGTCCATTTTACAAACTTGAGACCACTTCTCATAAAGCCTTCTTGTATCTAGTTAATTCTTGTAGTTAGCTTAATAATTTATTTATATCGGGAGTGACCGTGGTTTTCATCCAATTTCAGCTATTTTCAAGTTGATGTAGTAAAATCAAGCCCAGATATTAAATGAACAAACCTATTAAAGTCTGTATTAAAATGTTGCAAGAGTATTACTAGACTGTTGAACTTCCTCTTCTATTGAAGATATCGTTGATTTACCAGCTTTTTGATGATCGCCGATAGAAAGAAAGGGAGCAGTTATAGGTAAGGTAGGTAACCGAAGTTTTTGTCAAAGTTTAATTTTCGCACACGATTTTTCAAGGAACAAGGAACTTTCGAAGCACTAGCAAAATTTTTACTATCTTGGAACTGGACGATTGTTGGTACTCTGAAGAAAAATAAAGCATACATTCCACCAGCAATAGCTGTTTCAAAAACTCGAGAAGAACTATCCACTGTGTTTTCCTTTCATGAAAAAATAACACTATGTAGTGATGTGCAAAAAAAAAAAAACTTCTTTACTGGCGTAGACTCCGCTTACGCGATTATAGCCGAATCATGAAGCAAAAGTTAGTGATAGTGCAATGAAAAAACCCGAAATCGAGTTTTATAACTGGTCTAAAGCTGGCGTAGACACGATGGATAAGATGCTTGGTAGATTTACTACAAAAAGATCAACTCAACGATGGCCTCTAGCATTTGTTTTACAATATTCTCGATATTGCCTGCCATGCCGCATATATTCTGTATTATCGTATGAACTGTACTTCTGTAAAATCGTATGAACGACCCTTATTTTATCGGCATTTGAGCAGAGAGCTGTGTACTCCATTCGTTGAAAATCGTGCGAATAATGCCCAAATTATGAGGCATTTCTCAACGAAAGTGGCGATTGAATCTCTTCTTGGTCGAGCTGTCAATCCAAATGCGCAGCCAACATCATCTGTATCATTGAGACCTCAGAAGCCACGCGATTCAACTGGAAGGAAAAAGGTTACTGGTGTATGCGATGAATGTTCTCAAAGTGAATTCAAAAAACGTCGCAAAACTAGAAAAATATGTTCAGTATGTGAGAAACTTATTTGTGATGAACGCTGTATTACAACCACGACATGTGAAGGATGTACAGAATAATTTAATATACTTTAATTCTTATATAGCACTGTGTCATAATAAATAAAACAATATAAATGAACAAATATTAAAAAAAAAAGAAAATAATATTACTAAAATAAATAAAAACGGAGTTATTTTGTTCTTATTAACTATTATTGTTTTTGTTTATAATAAGAATTATTGTTAAAATAAAAGAAATTATAAATAAATATAACAATAAATTATATTGTCTATTAATAATTTAAAAAAACAATTATCTGAATACTTTGCTAAGTAAGTTGTGTGACAACCCG
Source organism: Bactrocera correcta (assembly GCA_027475135.1). Taxonomy (NCBI): domain Eukaryota; kingdom Metazoa; phylum Arthropoda; class Insecta; order Diptera; family Tephritidae; genus Bactrocera; species Bactrocera correcta. The sequence goes on along the minus strand of CM050323.1, from coordinate 3,319,601 downwards.
TCACTGATATATATAAATCTCAGCGGGTACCCGGGTACCTGGTTATTGAACGAAGGCGGTATCAAGTTTGATAGTTAATACCTTTTATTAAATAATTGATTCTAAAAAATTTCGAAGAAAAATGGGTTTCGAATAACTTTAATTTTGGGGATCCAGGCGGCCATAAAGTTTTTTTGAGGGGGAGTTAAAAACATTGACATATAAATTGAAATGGATAACCAGCTACCCGGCCATTGACCGGACGGTTAAGTTAGCTTGGGAAGCAAAAGTATACATCCTTAAATATAGTTTAAGCGGCTTGAGAAAGGTTTATATAAAAAATAAGTCAATATAAACTTACAAAAATCTCTACCTTTTGCTGTCTCCTCTGGAAATTCATAAACCCTAAGAGACTAAGACCAATGTATTTTGCCTGCATAAAGAGACGCTCAAAGTCGGTATGTGGAGACCCCATGCATTTGATTGAAAGAACAACTAATTATGTACATATAATTTGAGAGGCTTTTTAAAAGAAGTAAAACGCATATAAACTTTTTTTCTTCAGTAAGGCTAGCCTCTTTCTAGTCTTGGGGCTTTTAACAGGCCATTGCCCTATTGCTGTTCACGCAGTAAAACTAGGAATTCTACCAGACGCCATCGAATATGAGTTGGAAACAACTCAACACTTTCTTCTTGACTGTCCCGTGTTTGCGAAGTGGAGATTTAAAGGCTTGGGCATACCTTCAGACATCCCACCGAGCTGGCGGGAATGAAATTAAACGCCTGTGCAAATTTATATTGGCTATTAAGTGTTTTGCTGATTTATAAATTTGAACACAGAATTTCTTCCGTGAATTTCCAACGTGCCATCTTTGATCAGGACTCATTCGTGTCTTCGCATTTTGATCGAAATCCGTCATAGTCATTTTCACAGATCTCAACTATATTTTATCTTATTATTTTTTCTTATAGTCATAGTCACAGTTATATTGTTACTATAGAATGTTTTCAGCATGGTTTACGAGTTATTATTTAGTTACAAACTTTCAATTAACATATTTCCCTCCTGTTGCGTGTTGCAGGTACATTTGTCACGAGGAGTGGCCTTCCAACACACAAAACTACTATTATACTTTAGCGCTGCTGACACTGCAATTCATCGTCCCTTTGATAGTGCTCATCTTCACCTACACACGCATCGCGTGTGCGGTCTGGGGCAAACGACCGCCTGGCGAGGCGGAGAACTCACGCGATCAACGTATGGCGCGTTCCAAGCGAAAGGTAAGTGAGAAAGCACCTTGTTTTCTAACATAAAATTTACATGCATATATGCTGAGCAGTTGAGTTGCGTTTATAGATTTTTGCCATCAGTGTTTGTGGCAGCGCATGTCAGCGAATTGCGTTTGCCAATAAAGCGGCTTAAAGTGCGGGCATTAGCTGAAGGCAAAAACGAATTGTGCACGCGTCTGAGTGGGTGTGTTTATGGAGATTTGCATTTTATCATACTATGTTTGTAATCAGCCACAGGCACAACTAACTACGTAACGCATACTCACCCACATGTATATATATAAATATATATGTACGCGTGACACCGCAGAAAGTAATTTAAAAGTTATTTGCTACCTCGCTTTGAACTTCGTGTTGCACATCTGCATACACGCAACGCCACTTGCACTTAAGCGCTTATACATTTTAATTCTTCAGTTACATTATGCAGCTGTGGCCATCTTTTGCCGCGCAATTTTGTATACTGCCATCCATTGTGCTTGGTCAGTGCAAGTGACGCAGTCGGTGGTGGCTGTTTACCACTACATGCACACTTATTTACATTGCATGCACTGCACTTGTTTGGAAATAAACTGTGCTCATGTTATTCAAGTTCTTGGGTGTGTAAATATGTGCATAATAGTGTTGTTGGCCACCAAAGTTTGGCAATACCACATATTTTGTTGCACCGCACGTGCATATTATTATTTCGTGTAGTGACAGTTTTGTCGCCACGAGGAGAGTTTCAATAAATGCAGCCAATAATATACCGAACACCTTAACGAAGCGTAAGACTTTGTTGTTATTGCTTGTATAACAAGCTTTCAAAACCAACAAAACAAATATATGTACCTCGATTGATCCCAGAGTTCAACGGCGTTGTTAATTATTAATATACAATATTGGGTAAACCATAGCTATATTGGACTTCCCATTACAACAATTACAACCCAAGTCAGCCATCTGTTTTTGCTGTTATTTTATAAAGAATAAGTTCACCAGGATCCTTGGAACGATATCAGCTCAATTTAAGAAAGTTTAGCTTTATTAAGTTTTGCAAATTGTACTGATACGGTTTCATGTATCTTGAGATAACCTCTAAATTCGGTTTTACTTTTGGTCTTTGTTCTATGTTTCAGTTTTCTACCTTTTCTAAGTGCTTGAAAACCTTTGATAATAAGTTTGCAGAGTTTCTTTTAAACAGTTGCAATAAGGTGAGAGCATGTTAATTCTCTTCACTTTTAATAATATTATCTTATAAACCACTTTTGTTATTCAGATTATTCAGAGCATTGTTTATGAAACTTTTCACTTCTATGACAATAAAGCCGCCACCAGCATAATGGTTCTATGCCACATAATAACTCAATTAGATACCGTTACCACCTCTTAGGACTTTGTTTATATATCCAAGAAAACCATCTAATTCAATTTTAAAAATTTACTTTAAAATTAAATATATTTAAATAGTAATGATTCAAAGTCATAAATCGGTATTACGCAGACATATCTTCTTCTTTCTACTTTACTAGCGTAGACACCGCTTACGCGATTACAGCCGAGTCAACAACAGCGCGCCAGTCGTTTCTTCTATTTGCTAGGTGGCGCCAATTGGATATTCCAAGCGAAGCCAGGTTCTTCTCCACTTGGTCCTTCCAGAGAGTGTTTTCTTCCGACAACATGACCTAGCCAGCGTAGCCGCTTCTTTTAATTCGCTGAACTATGTCAATGTCGTCGTATATATATATATATGTATATATATGCAGACATATCAGATACCATATTTATAGAAAATATTCGGATTTCCTAACTTTTATCAAAAAATACGGCTTCTGATCTAGATTGGTAGGGTATAAAATAAAAAAATAACTCTAAGTAAAATATATTTGTGTATAGGAAGGGAAGACAGAAGCGGATCAGCGCCGCCAGCAACATAGATAAATTGATCAGAATCTCCTTTCTATCTATGTTATTAGTGAGTTAAAGAGACTCGTATTAAGTTATCTATGGCGAAAAAAGCGCAATGTTAAAAAACTTAAATATAAAACAAAAATTATTTAAAGTAAAACTTTGCACGTAAATTAAAATAAAATTGCCGGCCGGATCTCTAACGAAAAGTAGTCCTATGGTTCTACGACAAGTCCATTATATTCTATGTAAGCTTGCGAGCGTTCATTGAATGACGTTTGTCAGCATGTGTGGTGCATGCTGGTCCACTCCAACTATGGTACTTAATACCATTATATTTACATACAAGGTGCTTTCCAAAGTAAAAAGGAAAAAACAGAAAAAATGGTTTTTTCGGCAAAATCAATTTATTTTATTCAAAGTAGTCTCCAAAAGCATGTCGAACGAGTGTTTTAGCACGTTGGACGGCAGGGCCGCCAGTATGCCGGTGCAAGCCTCTTGAATGTCCTCTACGTTTTTATAACGCTTTCCTTTCATGGGTAAATGCATTTTTTCGAAAAGGAAGAAGTCGCATGGTGCCATATCAGGTGAATACGGTTAATGTGGTTGATGGTTGAAATGTGATTTTTGGTCAAATAATCGGTGACAAGCATCGATCGATGTAAGCAATTTTTGGTCGTCAGTCAATTTGTGCGGCTATCCATTCTGATAGCAGAGCGGGAACACTAGACTTGAACTCACTAACAGTGCCTTCAGAGGTGGTTAAGGAATGCCTAACTTTGTAAGCACGAAATGAAATTGAGTAAAGTACGAGCAGGAAAGGAAAGACCCCTTACCTTCGTTATTAGTAGTATTAGAAGATTAGGAACGGGTGAGTGTTTCATTCTCCTTGTGTCCGTCTGGATAGCTGAGTGTCGCGGAAGCTTGGCCTGGCTATCTCCGTTCATGCGATGTCACAAGATCCTTTTGGCCCAAGATCAGTCATCAAAGATTCAGTAAGCTCTTTGCCTTAAGTAAAGCCAACCTTTTTCTAGTTGTAGGAGTTCCAACAGTTTAACTGTTTATTGCCTGCTGTGAAGTTAAGAATATTACCGGCTGCTAGCTACAGAAGACGAGATGGAAACATTAAGGCTTATACAATTGGGAATTCATACTTTCTGATAAATCCACCTTCGCTGGGGGCCGAAATATGGTTATCTGTCGTACTACATTCCAGCTCAAGAAAATACATCAAGATACCTGGCTGTCTCCGGATGGAAAAGCCACCAACCAGATTGATTATGTTGTGATTGGCGGAAGACACGTCTCCAGTATTCTAGACGTACGTACGCTCTGAAGACCTAACATCGACTCGGACCACTATATTGTTGCAGCCAAGATTCGCACCCGACTCTGTGCAACAAAAAGCGCACGTCAGCAAACACAAGGAAGGTTCGACGTCGAGAAGCTGCAATCACAACAGACAGCTGAACGATTTTCTACTCGGCTTGAACTCCTGCTCTCTGAAAGTACTCGTCAACAACTTGAAATAAAGGAACTGTAGGACGGAATTTCAAACTCATTACGTACAGCTGCAACCGAAAGCATTGCAAAAGTGCTGGTACGACGAGGAGTGCCGTATCGCAGCAGAGAGAAAACAGTCTGCCTACCTTGCAACGTTACGATCGATTACACCACGTGCGGGATGGGATAGATGCCCAGAATTGAAGAGGGAATCAAGACGCATTTGTAGACAGAAAAAGAAAGAGGCCGAAATGCGTGAGTACGAAGAGCTTGATAAGCTGGCCGAATGGGTAAGGCTCGAAAATATAAAATGCGGCGGCTTACAGAAGGTTTTAAGACCGGAGCATAATCTTGTAGAACCCCCAAAGGTGATCTAGTCACCAATGCCCAGATCATACATAAATTATGGAGGAAACACTTCTCTAGTCTGCTGAATGGCAGTAAACGTACAACGCCAGAAGAAGGCGAACCCGATTCCTCAATCGATGACGACGGACCAGACGTTCCATTGCCCGACCATGAGGAAGTTCGAATAGCAATTGCCCGCCTGAAAAACAACAAAGCGGCAGGAGCCGACGGATTACCGGCCGAGCTATTCAAACACGGCGGCGAAGAGCTGATAAGGAGCATGCACCAGTTTCTTTGTAAAATATGGTCGGACGAAAGCATGCCCAACGATTGGATTTTAAGTCTGCTCTGCCCAATCCACAAAAAGGAGACCCCACAATCTCCGCCAACTACCGTGGGGTAAGTCTCCTCTACATCGCGTATAAGGTTCTATTGAGCGTATTGTGTGAAAGATTCAAGTCCACCGTCAACAAACTGATTGGACCGTATCAGTGTGGCTTTAGATCTGGCAAATCAACAACTGACCATCTGGTCACCATGCGCCAAATTTTGGAAAAAAACCCGTGGAAGGAGAATCGACACACACCACCTCTTCGTCGATTTCAAAGCTGCTTTCGACAGCACGAAAATGAGCTGCCTTTATGCGGCGATGTCTGAATTTGCTATCCCCGCAAAACTAATCCGTCTGTGTAAACTGACGTTGAGCAACTCTAAAAGCTCCGTCATGGTCAGGAAGGACCTCTCCGAGCCGTTCGATACCAAATAAGGTTTCAGACGAAGCGATTCTTTATCGTCCGACTTCTTCAATCTGCTGCTGGAGAAAATAGTTCGAGCTGCAGAGCTTAATCGAGCAGGTAGAATTTTTTATAAGAGTGTACAGCTGCTGGCGTACGCCGATGATATTAATATCATAAGCCTCAATCCCACTTAGTTCTGGTTTCTCCAGACTGGACAAGGAAGCAAAGCGAATGGGTCTGGCAGTGAACGAGGGCAAAACGAAATATCTCCTGTCATCAAGCAAACAGTTGTCGCACTCGCGACTTGGCTCTTACGTCACTGTTGACACTCATCACTTTGAAGTTACAGATAGTTTCGTATACTTGGGAACCAGCACAAACACCACCCACAATGTCAACCTGGAAATGCAACGCAGGATAAGTCTTGCTAACAGGTGCTACTTTGAACTGAGTAGGCGATTGATAAGTAAAGTCCTCTCTCGACAAACAAGAGCCAAACTCTATAAGTCGCTCATAATTCCCGTCCTACTGTATTTTGCAAAGGCTTGGACGATGACAACAACTGATGACTAGACGTTGCAAGTTTTCGAGAGAAAGGTTTTGCGAAAGATTTATGGTTCTTTGCGTATTGGCCACGGCGAATATCGAATTCGATGCAACGATGAGCTGTACGAGATGTACGACGACATTGACATAGTTCAGCTGCTAGGTCATGTTGTCCGGATGGACGAAAACACTCCAGCTCTGAAAGTATTCGACGCAGTACCCGCCGGGGGAAGGAGAAGAAGAGGAAAACCTCCACTCCCATGAAAGGACCAGGTGCAGAAAGGCTTGGCTCGCTTGGAATATCCAATTGGCGCCACGTAGCGAAGAGAAGAAACGACTGGCGCGCTGTTGTTGACTCGGCTATAATCGCGTAAGCGGTGTTTACGCCAGTAAAGAAGAAGAATATAACTGCGAACATAACTACGATCGAAAGGCTTATATGTAAAGAGTGTTTGAGAATATCCTTCATTGACTGATATCAGTTGTATGTTTTGTTCGTCAGTCTCCAACGAATACAGAGAATTTACAGAGAAGTAACGCTGACTTGGTTATCTTTCTCTTTACCTGTTACATTCATGGATGGAGAGTTGCAGAATAATTTTATCATATTGCAGTTTCTTATGCTGTCAAAAAGTTTTCGACCGCTTTAAAGGTCTCTAGTATTACTTTCGGGTAAAAGATTAGACCCGAGTTTCATAAATAGAAGGATATGGATCAATTTCTTTCTAAGAGTATTATCGCTCTCGCTTCATTGTTTATTTAGGATTCGTTATTTCAGAATGATCTTTGCCTCTAATCCAATCATTGTCCCTTCAAGGTGGCTATAGCGACTTTTGCATGTAATTTTTTTAAAATTTCTAATACTTCCTTCACCTATCTTTATCTTTATCTTAAAATAATAATGTTCCTAGATTAGAAGTACCTCTATATTTGCGTACTGTTAGTTAAATTCTGACTATAAAAAAATTACGTACAAGTCTTTTTATAATACCATTTTACAAAGAATTTATTAGTAGAGGTTACACAATTTTAAAGAAAAAAATTCAACTGGTAAGCTTCAATAGATATGCAAGCCGGTGCACAGGCGAACTTTAAGGTCAGTGATGCCTACATTTTTGTGACAACAAGCTGACAGAAAATGAAAACTTTAGCAACAACGCATGATAACAAAGGCTTCTGCAACAACGGAAGGCACGTGCACCAACTGCAAGCAGAGTCAGCACGATGGCAACCGAATGGCTGACGCATTTGTTATTGAAAGCGTCGAAAGTTTGGCACTCTATGCAGCACGCAATCGGTTAGACTGCTGGCCCGTAAGTAAAAATTTTCGGAATAAAATTAAAATGATTGCAGAAGGGACTAAAGCTAAAATATTGATGCAAATTTTCTATAAGTACTCTTAAATCGTATAAAGTATCTGTGTTCTAACATCCGTTATAGAATGTTCACAGGATTACGGGTAGTCACCGGCCCCGTGGCCCCGCCCCCTAATATGTTTAATTTGCATATCTAATAAACCACTAAAGCTTCAACAACCAAATTCGCCCAGTGCAAATATTATAGAATCTTCTACCGATAGTGGAAATGAATATTCTCGGATGAAAAGCCCACTCACCCTCATTTAATGGTACTGTTAAAAGCTATTAACAGCGCGATAAACCCGTAACTAAGTGCACCAAAAGCGTTAAAATTTGCCGACGAGTTAGTATAATACATATATATATTTTCTGGAACAGGGGTGAAATTCCATATCTCGGGATGCGACTGACCGATTTCGGCAAAATTCGGAACGTGGCATTCTTTTCATATTTCTATGCCACTCTGTTAAAATTTGTGAAATTGGACAACAATCATGCCTATTTCCCATACAGCACAATTTTAAATATCACTTGATTCGTTCAGTTTCCAGTACACAAATGGAGAAGCAATTAATATAACGGGATAAAACTTTGCAAGAATAATGCCTTTAGTGTGTGCCACCTTATGACAGAAAATTGTTTGAATCCAACTAAAACTGTTCAAGACTCTAGGTACCGAAAATGTGGATCCCAGTACCTATAGTTGTCTTTTGAACGAAAATGTCGGTCAATGTGTGGTACATCTAACAGGATTTAATTCCTTATCTTATAATGGACCTGCATGTCAAAAATTGGTTTAATCGGACGAATACTTCTCTTAGCCCCCATATATTTAATATAAAGAATTTCGAACTTCCGGGCGACTTTACTCTTTATTATTGGTTTTTCACCTTAAAGTATTTCCCTAATTTTAATACTTGCAAGTTGCAAGAGCATAAAATGTTCGCTTGCACCCGAACTTAGCCCTTCTTACTTGTTTTTTTTATTATTTTCTGGACAAAAAAATAATCAAAAATGAGATCTGATAAGTTGATGTATTAATAGTAATCTGTGGCAGAGTTATACTATTTTAACAAAAACATACTATTGAATGAAGCTAAAGATAAAGGAAAAATTTTATGAGCTAAAATCATTTCGTTGTCAACCAAATAAATTGAAGGGTTCGTGTGTAACTGTACATTTTATACTATTGCAACTTGCAAGAATAAAAGCACCTTAAAAAAAAACTTAAAATATATTGCTATTATATTCTCTGGCAACACGCTGGAAGATTAAAAGAATGCTGCGACAGAAATCATCATTCATTATTTGATGAAATCGTGTATGGGGATAACAACCAAATTTGGTTTCTTATTCTTATCTAACACCTTCATCTAAACGTAAACGTCCGTCTGATGAAGATACCACTGCATCTTCCTTAAAAAGAATGCCCCCACCCACTATTGACCTCATAAATCTCTCATCCCTTTGTCCTCAAGGAGAGAAGGTTCCGTCTGCTCAGGACACTGAGAAAACTGTTACTGAACACGGTAAGTGGAAAACATCTCAAGATCCGCCTCCAAATACCTACAAGTCAGATAATAAAAACTTAGTTGTAATACCGCGGAAAAAGCCAGTTTTTATCTCGAGACTTGCTGCGGATACCACAGTCGGTGATATAAAAAGTTACATCTCGTCGAAATTAAAAACGGTAGATACAACAACCGTAAATTTAATTTCAAATACAACAGGGATATTTCGTCGTTTAAGATCGACGTATCCGCTGATAGTTTTCAATTGATACTTGACAACTCATTCTGGCCATCTGGGGTCTTTGTGCGCGAATTCGAGCACAAACGTGATAAGACACCTGTAGTTATCTCTCAAATGTCAATAAATCCTGTGAATACAAAGAATTAATTAACAATAATTCGCTGATTATTTATTATCAAAATGTTAGAGGCCTTAATACAAAACTTACTGATTTGTATTTAAGCAGCATTCATTGTAACTTTAAAATCATTGCTTTCACAGAAGCTTGGTTAAAGCCTCACATTTTTGATAATGAAATATTCAACAGCGAATTAGAAATATTTAGATATGACCGGCTGAACAGAAAAGGAGTTGGTGTCTTGTTTGCTGTTCATTCTTTAATTCCATTTGAAGAAGTCGTTGTTCCGTATCCAGACTACATAGAATTTAAGTGCATTCGTATTTGCGCTAATAGTGGCCATATCTACTTAACTTTATCTTATATACCGCCTCACTCGGACATATCTGTATATTTGCAACATGCTTCATTAATAAATAATGTTTTCTCAATGGCTAATAACGCTGATTCCCTGATTATTTTGGGAGATTTCAATTTACCGTGCGTATCATGGAAATCCATTGATGGTTACACCATTCCTATTAGTACTCGCTTATGTTTTAACGAGTTCTAAGATGAAATTTTGTCCCATTAAAATATTAGCTTTTGATTAACTTGAACGGCTTAAATATAGATGGAAAGAGTACGTAAATCATTTTATGGGTTATATGGAAAGGTCGATTTTGATTGTATTGATTTTGACATTGCTGAGGTTATGCCAAACCTTTATGTAAAAATACGAGTCACTAACTGACATATTCAGCATAAAATTTGATAGAATAACGAAAATTATTATAACTCGGTTCTAACTATTTTAAACAAAACCACATTTAATTAACGTCCCACAGACTGAATACATCCTGACAGAGTTTCATCAAGATACCACACCTACTATCATTAACCATATCGAGTAAAGTTCCCCGGTTGTTGAAAATCCAGATATCCTGATGTGAGGGCATAGTCAAGTTTTCGCCCAATTTTCACTTTTGAACAAGGATCGAATACTATTACGATAAAACTGCTCATCTTATGATGCTATCCATTCAGCTATTTTTCGACGTCGTCTTCTCTGTGAAACTGCTTTTGAGCCAGACCCTGAGCCATCGAATGGAACAAATAATAATCGGACGGTGCAATATCTGGGAAATATAGATTTCCCATTTAAGCGTTTTCAGCAGAATCACTTTTTCTAATCATTCTCAGCCATGTAGCCATTTTGAAATTTCTTGGCAAGGACTCCCTATGCTGAAGCAAGCTCTTCTTGGGTTTGACACAGATCCTGATTGAGCGACGTCTCGTCTTGACCATCTTCGAAGGTGTTTGGCCTTCCTTCTCGCGAACGATCAGTAATACAGAAATCGCCGTCCTTGAAGCTACGAAATCAAGATATATTTCACTTTCGGTCAGCATCTCCGTAAATTTTTTTGAGTTCCCTATTTTCTGCCGAAGCTTTCATTGACTGCGGAAAGAAAGTCAGCAGTCCCCACAAATAATGATTATTTGGCAAAAATTGGACACATTTGCACACCCATACTATGTGATACATCAACAAAGTCACTAATGTGGAGCTGCAGTTTCTTCTTTAAATTTCTATGTTAAGTTTATCACCTTTTGGATATCCCAAAATCCCTCACCACTATCCGCCGGAGCCATTTATTGAGAAACAGCGGGATTTTATTTGCGCACCTAATATATTGCAACTGAAGCTATTGTAGTTAACATATTCCGTACCAAGGGGTTGAACACTTTTGGTAGGGTTTGGGCAATTGTTGGTCATAAGGTAGCCTCGAGCGCACAATTTCACAAGGCTGTATCTCCGAAAATATTACTCGCATATTTGACCTAAATCGGATTATTCTAACTATGCTAAAAAAAAAATTACGCTTAATGCAAAAAATATAACTAATTTTACTAGACCTAAGATATCATTGACATCATCCAGACCAGCTACATTGCAAATATATGAAGAAGTGCTCAGCACAATTTGAACAACAATAAATCTCTTCCACCATTCACCAATTAATATTTAGCTAAAGGCGATAAAGATTCAACAAAACGGCATTAGACTCTAATTTAGACATAAAATTTACACGGTAGTTGGTTTATTAGTTTTCTATAGATTATTTTCATCCATTTACCGTTTACTTTTTCGACACACTCGTACATACTTGGCCACAAATAGCGTTTGCCTGTGCGTATTAACTAATAAATCGCTAAAGAGGTCATTGAGCGCCTCTATGTCGCTGTTGACCAGATCAATGATGGTGTGGTGCGGTTGGTGTAACCTCAACATCAGTGTAAATCAACGCGTTAGCGCGGTAGCATGCAACGTGTGGCAACTTGAAAGCCGTAAATCCGCATTGCTGCACCTCTCCGCTACCGGCGCGACTGTAATTGTAGCTGTAGCAAAATTGCGTGGCACACGCTCCACAAATGCTGCCGCCATTCAGTTTTCGGCCCGCCTACCGCCCTACACGGCGACCGAGGTGAAGATGCCACCACGAGTAATTTCAGGAAACCAACTAGAAAGGCGGTTGCGGGTGCACCAAGCATATGGACAATAAATACAAGCGCACTTCAACACTTGCGACGCGATATGGGCAAGTCATGGCATTCCGACACATTATTTCTGCTGCGGCAGATGCAGAGAGGCGGCTTCATTTGGTTTGTGCTTTTTGTCGTCTTGCTTTTCTTTGGCTTGAAAGACGTAACATGTTGCCAAGCAGGATGGCAAAATTGTAGATTTTTATTGTCTATTGAATTGTTGCTCCGGCCGAGAGGGTGTGAGGATTTTCTGCCGCCGGCGTTGGTCTCACAATGAAGCTTTGCCACTGCGACTGCTGTGGTGCCATCATCTCTCTAATGTTCACATTTTGTTTACTTATTCTATCTTTTTTTCCTCTTGTTACTTGACATCGTTGCCGTTGGCACCTCGGCGAAATATTGATGTATTTTAATTTGTAAGCCTAACGGAATAATTTTGTTTGCGCTTTTATTTGTTTACCAGCACGTGTCAGCACTCGCCGCCTTTTTTTCTTAGGATGGGCTGTTGAGAATAGTTTAACGATGCGATATTTTGTGTTAGATTGCTAAAATGAGTTGTTGTCTTTTTTGAAAGGGTATGCTATCACTTAATATTTTCTACGTAAACAAAGCTATTGGGGTTCAACATAATTTCCATTTCAACTTATATTGAACACCTCTGCATAGTTAGAGGTTAAGTCGATGTGAAAATGTTAAAAACTGACATACACCATGTTCATTACGCAGGGGCAGCATTCGATTTTATTCCTGCGCAAGTTGGGCTTAAGTAACCGAAAGTAATCCTGATTTTAATTCACCCTCTCAATGTTCTTTCTCAATGTGTTACCGAAACTTTACAAATTCAATCAATACATTGTGGTAATATATTGCTATGTTAAACTCAACCAGAGAATCCAATATCAATATAATATGCGAGATATACTACTGTGCCCAAAGAGTGAAATTTGAAATTAAACTGCGCGCGTCGAAGGATTTGGAGAATTATTTTTTTTCTTAGGTTGGTAGTACTGTCAGTCACATTTATGTCAAATTTCATGTCAGAATATTTATTAGTGTTTGAGATACATCTCGTTTTGTGAGCTGCTAAAAGTGAGTTTTTTGTTTTTTGCGATACATCGTGCCGAAAGAGAGCCGAGACCAAAAAAATCGCGCCAAAGTCGCTCAAAAATCAAGGTCATGTTGACTGTTTTCTTCGATTATCGTGGTGTTGTGCATTATGAGTTCCTTCCAACCGGTCAAACAGTCAACAAGGAATATTACTTGAACGTTATGCGTCGTTTGCGTAACGCTATCCGCCTAAAAAGGCAGGAATTTGGAAAGACAATTCTTGGTTTTTACATAACGATAATGCACCATCCCATACTGCCCTCGTAATTCGTGATCATTTCGCCAAAGACACAACCCATATCGTTCCGCAACCACCGTATTCACCTGATCTGTCGCCGTGCGACTTCTGGCTGTTCACCAAGCTCAAAAGACCGTTCCGGGGACACCGTTTTTATACGATACGAAGACGGAACTGAAGGCCACCCCGGAAAGTGACTACAACCAGTGTTTCGAAGACAGGAAAATCTGTTGGCATAAGTGCATTGCATCGGGAGGGGATTACTTTGAAAGAGATGAAATTGATTTGGAAGAATAAATAAAGAATTTTCAAAATAAATACAATGTCACCTTTTTAGGGCACCAAGAGATATTTTACATATTGATCGATATAATATAAATCAACCTGAAGTTCAGAAATCTATACATACATACAATGATGCTTATGGAAGCTTTTACCTTTTTTGTACAAAGACACATTTTGATTAGAAAAATATGCTTTTAGACTTTAATAATATTTCTTAGAGGATTATCTATATTTTCAGTAAAATATCAGTTATTTATTCAGGAACTAGAGCTTAAAAAATTATGATCCGACAATTATTGATTCCACGCACTCAGACCTCTCTTTGTACAAATTAGGAGCAGTAGGGTTGTTGTTGTCCGATTTGGGACGAATCTCAACAGACTGATATCTAGTTATCAACTTTGACTGAAATGTTTTGATTAGTTTCTTAGATGTTAGGAGTGGGCGGAGTTATAATCCGACTTCCCCATGATTAGGCAGGCGGAGAAAATACAGAAAATAATTGTACTCATTATTCGGTGCCAGGGCTTTGCCCACTTTTTTGAAACCACCCAATGCTTAATTCACGTTGTCATACTAAATTATATTTAGGGATATAATTTCTTGTTTAATTATATTTAGTGGGCGTGGCATTGGTCCGATTCTGACCATCTATAATAGTACTAAGATATCTTAGCTAAGGTTACGATAAGTTAAGAGGTCGACTCTAACTGTGATCTGACTTGAACAGCTTCGAACACCGCACAATGTCCACTAAGAATTCCTACGATTGCAACACGATGAATTCTTCTAAGGGCAAGGAGTTCGGTGCCTCTCGTGGGTTCTACTCTAGTCTAAAAGGACTAGAAGTCTCACAGGTGTGGGTCGTCACCCAGCGTTTGTAAATCACACACAAAATTCATTGATGCAAGAACGCAAGATGCAAATGGGTACTAAACTCGGTCTCATTCCGATGTAAGCATGGCAAGAGCTTTGCCTGGCTTCTCGGCTTTGCAATTACCAGCGATTCCGATGAAAAAACAGATTGACGGAGATCTTTTTACAAAAAAACTTCTCTTAAATTTTCATCCCGGCTAGCTTCGACTCATATGTAAAAAATCTCACTGCGACTCTTCTCGGTATGTGAGTATTGAAAAAGCTGCGAGTAGCCTCTGTCCCGCAGTTATCCAAGTTTTCAGGAGTGCAGTTGAAGGAGAAGAGAATTTCGGTGAGTCCTTGTTCGGAGCCCTTCACATACCCAGCTTACTTGAGCCGTAGAGCGCACATCACAACAATGCACCTGCTAATACCACAATGTTGTAAAATGAACAACTTTATAAAGTTAGGCAATTATGAATTCCTGAAATTACTTGCTTATTTATACCGTTAGTTACGTAAATAGACGCACTTAATTGATTTGTTTGTTTTCTTTCACTTTCACACGCCCATTGCAAATCAATAAAAACCCTAATTGAAAGCAGCCCAATGCAAACAATAACCAAATGCACCAGTCATTGGTTGCCCGAAAGCCACTGCGTCATGGACCAAAACAAAAATGTTGGCAATTGATCAATCTGTGTGACTGGCAAAAGGCAATTGCGGCATTTGTCCGCCGCCCAATTGGGATTTGTGCAATCAAAATTGCATAAATATGCAGGCAGGCATGTAATCGTGTAGAAATAGCCGAACAGATAAATAGATACAAGCTATTTAGGTAATTTAGGTAGACATTTTTTGTGCCTCGCTGCGCCAGCTGCAGGCCATCGTGTTGCAGTTGCATGTACAACAACGTGTCATGCGTGCCTCTATGGGCATTTATGAAAGCATGTAAATGTGCATGTGGCTGTGTGTGTGTAGCACACGTAAATTACATGTAGTTGGCGATTGTTGCAAAAAAGGCAAAATACCAAATGATGCGACAAAAATTAGTGATGTCACCGAAAATCAAAATTCGATGCGCGTACGTGCGTGTGTGTGTGTGTGTACATGTGGTTGCTTATAAATATGCATGCGTTTAAGCAGATGCAACGAGGAAACGAAAACTGCTAATATTTCAAAAACCAGTGTTCAAAACCACAGAAACACAAAACAACAACAACAACAAGCAACAAGTGCACTGCCAACGGGCATCTTTCGAGATGAGATTTTGAAAAATGTTGCAGTTCGCCAAAACGAATCGGTTGCTGTGGCAGCAAGCAAGAAATCAGTAAATTACAAAACAAGGGTTTGCTGAAATTTCCTATTATTTCTGCATTTCTGTGTGATCAAGCTAAATAATTGACAAAGTGAACGGCGTGGACAGGTGCACAAGCGTGCAGAAATTTATGGCCAAGCAGCGTACTAAGTACAGCAACTAACGGGCTGCGTAAACAAAGATTTGGTTATAACAAATTTTTTCAATTAGTTGATGAAACGAGTCACCAGTCAGTAGTTGTATTTCAACTACTTTTGAAATAGTACGAAATGGAATAGTGAAGGGGTAATTCTTCCAAATAGAAAGTGAACTCCTCTACATAGTTCAATTAGATATTCATAAATACTGATGACAATGCTCATCCAAGTGAATGTAATGGTTGAATAAGTTCCTTATCTCAAGGCAAGTTCGCTTTATATCTGTTTCCTCGATCATGTTGGCTGCTTGGTTCTTCTTTTATTGTTGGCTTTGAATGAAGTTTTAAACCTTCTTTTTACGTCTTCTTTCAAGCAGCTCTTATAAAAATCATTAGTTAAGATTTTTAATCAGAAGGTTCTTTCAACCTGCTATGTAACTGTAAAATGAAAGAAGACAACGGAGCTTCCATCCGTTTTCGTTCTTATGACAGTCAAGCGGAGAAGCTTTCTTTGATAGCACATTCATTTGAGATTTTCCAAAAATTCTACTGTAGACTAGCTTTGGGGTTGGAGAGTATAATAAGTTTTCCATCTTCGAACGCCAGACGGATTTTTTATGCAGGACTTGCAGGGATAAGAACAGCTAGGGCCACCCCATTCAGTCCCATTTCAAGAATAATTTATAATAAGGGAAATTTAGGCAGTTATAGGAAGTATTTTTATCAGCTGCATATAATATCAAATACCTAATAAATGCAGCCATTCTTTTCGAATTTAGAAATTATGGGCACAAAGGTCGAATTTTGTTTAGCCAAGGTTAATCAGCAAACAAAATTGTCAAATTTTCAAACATGAAAAAAAAATTTTTTTCTAAACTTTATTTCTATCATATAAAAAATATAATTTAACGATTTTATGATATAATATTCTCAATTTATAGACTTAATTTACGAATATTTTTTATAATATTTATTTTAAATAAATAAAAAAAATATAAAAAAAATCGGCCCACTCCGGGGTTAGCAGGGATAGTTGCCAAATTAATTAAAGTTTTTTTTAAGGAAAAAAAAATGACGAACTTAAAAAACAAATAAACCGATTATTTTATATAATTGAACGTGTTAATATTTTTTCGCATATTTTTTGCGAAAAGTTGATTCAAAAACAAAAATTAAAAAAAAAGGTCCCCAAAAGTCAATTTCTACAAAAGTTATGGCTATTTGAAAATTAAAAAAGCCATTTTTTTGAAATATTCATAACTTTTTTGAAGTTGGAAAATTCTCAAAAATAATTTTCAAAGGGTAGAAAAGGATGGATAAGTTTCAGCAAAATCTAAAGGAGTCGGGTTCAAAAGTGGTCGATTTGGTATGGAATACCCCATATATGGTATGTATGTCACTATTGTACTTGATCAATTTGTTTATTCTCTTAGAAATAATAATAAAGGTCCATCTTTTTCGAGGTTCCTTATTTTTTTTTAAAGAAAAAACACAGAAACTTTAAATATAATGGAGAATGTTTATTATCATTCGAAGGAAGATAATCTCTTTCAAAAATGAGACGCGGCAACGTCTCAGATGATCCATCCGCTGAGTTCAATTTTCAATGACTCTTTCAAGCATTCGTAATTGGCATTGTCCGCACAGACTTTAGACCTTACATATCCCCACAGTAAAAAGTCAAACAGTGTAATATCACACGATCTTGGTGGCCAATTGACCAGCCCAAAACGTGAAATTATCTGGTTACCGAAGTGTTATCTCAATAAATCCGTTGGTTGATGTGATGTCAGGGAAGGCACGCCGTCTTATTGAAACTAAATTTCGCCAAGCTTCATCAGGTGCCAAACAGTCGGTTATCATGGCGCGATAACGGTTGTTGTTGTTGTTGTTGTAACGGCAGAATTCTGCCGAGTTGACAATCCTTGGCCGGATAAAAATCCGGGTCCGTTCCGGTTACGTAGACCCGACTGTCGTGGGAACGGGTCGCCATTGACGGTTACGTTCTCACCGGCATCATTTTTGAAGAAATATGGACCTATAATTCCACTGGCTCACAAACCACACCAAACCGCATTTTTCTGTATAAAATGACAGCTCCTAAATCTTTTCAAGTTGCTCTTCGGCCGAATTTCGACAACCTTGCTTATTTACATCCCCGTTGAGCCAGAAATAGGGCTCATCGCGGAACAAAATTTGGCTCGAAAATGTCGGATCTTCTTCGAATTTTTCAAGAGCACAAGAGTGAAGCGATATCCCTCGGGAAGGTCGTGCGGCTTTAGTTCTTGCGCTAACTGTATTTTGTACGCTTTCAAATTAAGATTTCGACGTAAAGTGCGGCAAGTCGTTCCATACGTCAGTCCAAGTTGCTGTGAACCACGCCGAACCGACTCTACACGGTCTTCGAGTACACTGCCAACTACGAGTGCTATACCTTCGTCATCATTTACTTTATACTTCTTATGTATACTTCAAATAAACATGGTTTCATACAAAGTTCTTTATTTGTACTTCCTTCCTTCTGATATATTTATAGTTAAACATTTTAAGCTTGCTTTAAAATGGTGCTTCAAAAGGTTGGTTTCCATGATCTGCTTAGATGATGTGAAAATCGGTTTTTTTTTTCCCACTGAGGGTGTTTATTACAAATAGAGTAAAGACCAATACTGTTCCAAATTATTACAGTTTTTAAATAGTTCCAAACTACTTCGGCCATTTCAAACTTCGCAATCAAAACAAAAGCCATGTAACACATTCACTGGTGCATTTTATATATGTACATATGTAAGTACATAGCTGATGATGTCGGCAGATGGTTATCGCTATAAAAACAAATGAAAAGCAAATAATCATAAAAAATCGGGATTCGAAAATGAATACAAATTTGCAGGCCAGCTGATGTGCAGGTGATCAGCGTGCATATTGGTGTTTAGTGGTCGCCACAGCGTCGCGCAACTTTCCAAAGCGCGCGCGATTGCCTCACCAACGCCTCCCATTTCGGTATTTCGGTCGCAGAGTCCGCAGCGTTTCGCGAAAATGTGGACAAAAATTTATAAAATACAACTTTTTACAATCATCTTCACTTCGTATAGGCAACGTATGGCAATCGAGTGTGGGTAATAGAAATTTTAGGCAAAACAGGATGTCAGCGCATGCGAAATTTAATTAAGCCACAAACGATCGATGCGTTGCGGTATACCAATAATCCGGTACAAACAAATATGATGGCACAAAATAAATGAATAAACACCGGCTTGATTGCAAATATTGTAATTGCGGAAATTCTCACGCATGCGTTGTGACAAGAAAAGTAAAATAGTTGAATTTACTCCTGACGATTTGTGGATTCATTGAAGTTATTTATTAAATTGTGCGATGGAAGCGTTCCAAATACCAATATAGAAATGTATGCACAGATATATGATCTGTTTCATAGGTTTATTGAGTATAACATACTTTACATAAAAAAAAGTACTCGCAAATTGTAAATAAAACGCAAAATACTCTTTGCATAAGCACTTTTAAGCATGGAATTCAGCTCCTTCGGTGATTTTTGTTTTATTTGTTTGATCGACTAAAAACGGGTTTCTTCGATGATTGCTGACTTGCTTTTATGTCAAACTCATAAATCCATGTCTCATCGGCAGTTATAATGCTTTCCATGAATGTGGGATTGGACTTCACACGATGAACAATATTCAAAAAGATCTGTTTACGGTATGCTTTTAGAAAAAAAAAATCAGCTTTATCGGGAGGAGTGGAGCTAGAACGCGTTTCATACCCTAAATATCCAGCTAAATCATTCGAACGTACTCGCGACAGATGTAAAGCTATATTGACATTCCCCAACACTTGCCTCAACATTCGGAACGATTGCGCACACGAAATTTGCTTACAAATACAAAATTTGAGAAAAATTCCCTGTTCGATATTTTTATCTGTGGTAAAAAGTGCAACGATCTACTGAGGTGTACCGACTTAAGCAGCTTCTTTAAACAAACTGGTTGACATGTAGAGCTTATATATGGTATAGTAGTTAAGGATTACTTATTAAAAGTATTTCCGCGTGCTTGTTTGTCACAATGTATACCAGACCTAGCTTTTTATATTTTGAACACATTAATAAATTATTCAAAATAATAGAGTGAAGTAAGTAGCAAAGTTAAGTTCCTTTTTTTATCTCAAATTTAAATCCTTAGTGTGAGTGAGAAATTTTTTTTGACTCTCTTAAACACCATATTTTATTTCAATGCCTGCGGACTTAAGATCCATTGCAAAATTTTTCGTCTGAAGAAGGTTGAACAGTGCCTCAGCAGATGTAAGATAACTTGTCTAATTCTCAAACTTCTAACGTTAGAGAGCAGAGAACATTAGAAAACAAAAGGTAAAGGTAAATGTCAAAATTGTCAATCTGCAGTCGCACTCCAACGCTTTATTTTCTAATGATATTTCACTTTAAATTTGTAGATGTTGACCAGTTCAAGTAAAAGCTTAAACACTTTTTAGAAAATGTTCTATTTTCTTTATATTGGGCTTTAGTATTTCTAATCAAACTTCAAATTATTTTCTTTATATTATTAATGAACTTTAATGAACCAAATATGTACTGTTTTTACTTTTTGCCATTTTTCCGCTAGAGACATTATTTCATCAGTGTAAAAGTTTTCCGGTTTCTCGGCGAAAAACTGCAACAAGTCATTTCACAAGCTTCTCTTGAAGCCAACTTTACTCCATTAAAGGAGTTCTGCATTGACCAATACAAATAATAGTCCGATAGTTCAAGATCAGGGCTATATGGTAGATACTTCAAAACTTCCCAGCCAATCTCTCCCAGTTTTTACCTAGCCATCAAAGATGTGTAAGGCCTAGCGTAGTCCTGATGGAAGTCGAAGCCCTTCCTTTTGATCAGTTCTGGAATTTTTTGCGATTACGTGCTTTAGTCTCATCACTTGTTGACAGTAAAATGTGTAATCAATCGTTCAACCAGGGAGCAGCTCATAGTGGATACTTCCTTTCCAATCCCCCCGATCACTCAGTATTACCTTTCAAGGCGTCAATCCTGGCTTTGCGACCATTGAGCTTCACCACGCTTGGACCATGATCGTTTTCGCACATTATTTTCGTATTAGATTCACTTTTCGTCTCCTGTTACCATTCGCTTCAGAAATGATTCGTTTTCATTTCGTTTCAGCACAGAATCGCAGAGGTTAATTCGATCCATTAAGTTTTTCACAGACAATTCATGTGGTACCCAAACATCGCGCTTCTTTTTGTAGTCAGCCTTTTTAAATGGCCAATCTTTACCATAATTTCATCGACTTTTTCAATGATCCATTGTTGTGCTAAACGAACTGATACAGAATCTTCTCCGTAAACTTCACAACTTTCATTGGTGTCTTTAGTGACATTCTTTCCTGTTTTATACAAAAATTTCAAGATATAGCGAATTTCTTCATTATTTTCACGCAGTTTTGAACAGCTGTAACTTTTTTTCAACTTCCCAAATTTGATTTTTAGGTCAAATGAAGTAAAATCTCATCTTTCCTGTATATAAGTTATGACATAGTGTGATTAGTATCACTTCATATAAACGACTGAAACGACATCTACAGGTATTGACAGATTTTTTCGGCTACCCAATATTTTTTCGTAAACCCAAACATTTTAACAGTCTTTTCGAAGGGTAATCCTCTAAGAAGATGCCGTCAATATGACAGTATACACCACAGAGCCACGCCTGGTCCATACTATTCTATTTGATATTTTCAATTTGCGAGGGTATAAAATTTCCGTTACACCGGTCCATATTTTTTTTAAATAAATCTTATGTTAACACATACATATATGACATAAGTTAGTGCCACAATGACTTTGACTGTTTCATCATCATTTCATTATCATTTCTTCTACTTCATCAGCTGAGTTTTATTTTGATATATTAGTTCATTATAGATTTCTATACTGGAAAGTGAAACTTTCAAATGGAATTAAGAAATTGGCTTATATGGGAAGTAGGGGTGGCTGTAGTCCGGTTTCGCCCATCTTCACACTGTCACATATAAGGATATCAGGAGAATGTTCTCACCCGGAATCAATCTGTCGAAAAAACAAGTCCACAATTTGGAGTGTACCGAATTAGGGTTAGATGTCTAAGATTAAGTTTCTTTCAAATAAAACTTGTAATTTTATGATATTGAAGAGCTTGAATACCCAACTTAACCACTCAAATAAATGTAGACCATTTAAAAGATAAATAAAAAAAATATTGTGTGTGATTATCATTTAAATTAAATGACAAATTTGTGCAAACAAAATGCGCAAACAAAACGCATTCAATTAAACTCTGCAAACCGCTGACATGATTCGCATAAATTTGCAAAATAAATAATTATATGTATGTATATATATATATATGTGTGAGTATGCTGCCAGTAGACGCCACCTCAGCAGCAGCTGCAGCAACAATTCCCGTATTTATGGTTGGCACTGTGTTATAAGTCAATCGCCGGCGGCTGAATATGTTAGCCACGTACGAGTACCAACGGCGTCAACAATAACAGCAACAGCACGCACTCGGCGGCGACGTAACAAATAGGCAAAGCGTGTTGCCGCCGATGGACGAGATGGAAGATACAAAATTAGCAAATAACAATAAAAATTTGCCCGCCGACTCTTTATTTGGGGAAACGAAGTCCGCTTTGTGCCGCGCAACGTAAAAATTAATCAACTGCGTTGGTGGCACTGCCGTTTGCCAGTCGCCGTATGTTGCTTTGAGCCTGTGCACCATACTCCAGTGTGCGCATGTGCATACTCGTATGGTTAACTAATTCCACGCTGAGTGATTAGCTTTTGCTTTAGAGCCCGTCCGTCCTGTCACTGTGCTGGCTTTACGCTGCCGCGTTAACAATTACGTTTTCGATGCAGGTAATTTATGTGATGGATATCTTTTAATTTGGCACATTTCGTGGGCTGCAGTCGGTGCTATGATTGCGCAGCGGTGTGGTGTGTTGTGATATGTAAAGTGGGCGAAAAGCAGAGGAAACCAAAGCCACAGAAGATGCCGTACAATCCGCAAAGTATGTGTGAAGAAGTGATGGAGAGAGAAAAACTAGGAAATACCTACGCAGTCCGCATGCGAATTCTGCATGGTATCCGAGCTCTTTATCTAGGGCGCATGCCGCACATACGGAACACTTACCGTTGGACAGTGTGAAGAGCTGCCAAAGTTTGTGGTGAAAAGTTTTTCGTTTGGAATAAAAGCTTCACTGATTTTTTGAGTATGTGTTTCACTTGATGTAGACCATTGACAGAAACTCTATAGTATCCGATACCTTTTCTCACGAAACTCAGTGGATTTCATTAAGGATTTAATATATATATTGAATTTATTGTTGGCTTAGACATACATCGCATGTATGTACATACTGATGTATATGAAAATATTCACTGATATTATATTATATTATATATTTGAAGTTGATCCGTATCTATAAGGATTTCTAAGCTTAGGGTAATCTGTTCCAAAAATATTTAAGGCGCTTTTCCCGAAACGCTGAATTTGACACTGATCCCTTCTTAGATGTATTTGTGAGAAAACTCCCAAAGAGATAAGTCCAATATTTTTTTTTTTTTTAAACTTCGATTTTTAAGTCACTTTGAAGTGTATTTTACCCCAAAAAAACTTTTTGCTTGAAATTTTGTCAAAAATTTATTGTTTTTACTAGTTTTTCGATTATTACATTTATATATGCATATGTTTATCAAATTTAATTGATTTTGGGATTGGAGATAAAGTTGAAATATGAGCCACACCGTCGACTACATTTTCAGAGATCCTTCTGGAGATCGGCTACGGGATTCATTCTTTATCCTTTTATTGGCGTAGACACCGCTTATTCGGTTATGGCCGAGTTAACAACCGCGCGCCAATCTGCTATATATATTTCTGGCCTAATAATGAAAATAGGCATATTTATCAACGAAAATTTTTTTTTTTTTTTCGTTGGATTTGGCCCGTCTTGGTAGACCAACACGGTCGATTGCTGTTTTGTTTCGGGCTCATACGCATAGATCCATGATTCTTCACCTGTGACGATCTTATAAACGTCTTTTGAAGCACCGCGATCGTATTTTTCAGCATTTCTTTACACCAATCCACACGAGCCTTTTTTTGAGCGATTGTCAAATTGTGCGGGATCCAACGAGAACAATCCTTTTTTACGGCCAGGTGTTCATGTAATATCGAATGTATGTTGGTGGGAGAAATGCATAGGCATGCCTCTATCTGAAGGTATGTTACATGACGGTATTGCATTATCAGTTCACGTACGGCATCGATGTTTTCTGGCACAACGGCTGTTTTTGGACGACCTTCACGGAATTCGTTTTTGAGCGAGCGTCGGCCACAATTGAATTCGTTGTACCAGTCAAACTTTCCAATGGAAATGTCAGATTGCACCTGGCAACACTTAGTGTTGCCTAGTCCAGAAATATATATAGCAGCCTATGTACAAGAAATTATGTACGACTTCAAAGTTATGACTCCCAACATTGATGTTGGAGCCAAGTCGCATACGCTTGTTTCTTTATCCTTTGTTTCTTTATCCACTTTGGAGAATACAGAACTGACGGCTCGAATTCTGGAGCCAATGGTATCAATATATCGGTATACGCCAGCAGCTGCACACTCTTAGAGAATAGTGTACCTTTTTTATTTGGATCCACAGCTCGACTTATTTTTTCCAGCAGAAGATTCAAGAAGTCCAACGATAGGGAGTCGCTTTGTCTGAAACGTCATCTGATATCGAACGGCTCGGAGAGGTCCTTCCGATACTGACGAAGCTTTTAGTATTGCTGAACTTCTGTTTACACAGCCGTATTAATTTTTCGGGGATACGAAATCCAGACTGCTGTCAAAAGCGGGTTTGAAATCGACGAAGAGGTAGTGTGTGTCAATTCTCTTTTCACGGGTATTTTTACCAAGTTTTGGCTCATGGTGTATATTTGGTCAGCTTTTGCTTTTCCAGGCAGTTTATAGGGGATTTCAGTCTTGCACACAATACGCTCGTTAGAACCTTATATGCGATGTTGACGAGTTTCGCACACATTTTTGAGTCTCCCTTTTAGTGGATTGGGAAGTGCACACTTAAATTCCAATTATCGGATCCTGATGGTAGGTTTTGATTGTGACATTAAATATCAAATATCCAAACAGATTTTTGGGTTGAGACAGATTCTTTCAAATATTGGGCGGTTGTGCAGTGGTTGAGTCATTTTTATCTTTAAAAAAAGAAACTAAAAAAAAAAATTTTTGATCGACCATATTTTTTCAGCTTCAATTAGCAATAATTCTAATATAGTTCTACAACTTATAAACGTTTAAGTTTACAGTTTGCAGACGCTTTATTTCACTGTTTTTCATGTAGGATAATCATAATTGCCATATGTACGTAAACTTATATAGTATATGGGATACACTAGTATTTAGGTACAAAAAGACTTGTAAATTGCCACTTCGCTCCGATGCACGTCGGCTCCGTTACAAAGGCAACGTAGCAGCAACACAAAATTCACTGGGAATCCTCTCACTTTTCATTATTTAGTTGCCATTGTCGATTACAGCTGTTATTATTTTTGCTTATGGACTCTAACTGGTAGAGTTGTGGTTGTTGTTTTATTGTTGGATGCGCGCTATTTGGACGTTGCCATTTATTTATTATCTTTGCCGTTGCAACCGCCACTCATTAATGTCGGCTTGTTTTATTTTCTCTGCTGCCGCTGTTGGAATTCCAAATTGCATAATGGCAGCGAGAGAAGAAGTAGAAATTCAGTTACGCTTTTACTGTTAATTCAAGTTGCATTTGCTGCCTTTGCTGCCTCTGCTTTAGTGCACGTGTAGAGAAGTGAAAATAAAACAACATAGAAGGAATAAAAATACAAAACATGAAAATACGATGCAATGAGCCATCCGCTTTGAGTCAGCTAATATAAATATGTTGGGAGAGCAGAGATAGTTTCATTTAGTAGTGCTTTTGGTGGGTGGCAGGACCTATGTGACACTTTTCTGGCGACTACTTAGGAACCCAAATGCTCAGAGAAAAATATAATAATTTTTGAAATTGTCAAACTTTGGGACTTTAACCAGTCTGTTTGTTTCGATAATGTGATAACAAAGATTAGATTAGGAAAAGTTAACTTGGTAGGCCAATAAGCGTAAAAGATCAAAACGTATATACTATTTTGATCCTTTGCGATACCAGATGGAGTTCAGATGATGGGTCCAAGAGGAGTAGTCACCTCTTAGGATGCCTGCGCTTGACGCCAATTTTAACAGTCTCTACGGCCTCATTAACGATACATCCTCCAGTGCATCATAAAGTGCATGCTCTATTGTTTCCTTGGTATTCCGCTCTAAACATTTCCTTGCTTCTATCGACATCGTCGTATAGACAATGCATGGGTTTCCCAATGTTGATCACGTTTCCGACAACTTAAAAGGTTGCCTCCATCGTCCATTTTCGAGCCATCCGTTTGTGATAACAAAGCTTTTAGAAACTTTGGGCAGCAGTGGTTTCAAAACTAATTTGAAATTTCTGTAATCAAATTTGCGGTTCAAAGACGATCGACATTTTTTCAAAAACTTACCAATCAACTGAAAAGCGTTTTATCGTTTCACAAATATTGACTCTGTGTGCTTTGTTGTTTAAGCTTACCTTCAAAAAACACGGTAAATATATTGACGCATGAAGTTGGAAGTCCAAAAAATGTTGTTCCACATTACTTAGTAGATTTCCGTTACTAAAATCAATGAAACGAATAGGATGTCAAAATTACTACTTATTTTCCAATTCTGCCTTCCAAAGGGCAGGAAAAGATTGTTGGAAATAACTTTAGCGGCTGTGACCGAGACCTATTTGGAAGCAAAAAAAAATATATATTTAGGAATAAAATTAATTTTTATAAATGAAATAAGTTCATTCGCAGAAAGCATACCTTTGAAGCAAATATTAACTGTAAAGTACTGAACAACCTATCGTCATAGTTATTCCCTAAACAGATTCTGCCGCATTTCGTTTCATAGTCTCTCAGGGTTTTAGATATTTATCCGAAATTTTGCATACGTGCTTTTGTCGACTCCTATAGCATTTGGCTGCCATACAAACTGAACTATCGAAATCAATTCTTTTTATAGAAAATTTTTAGTTTTAATGGGTTAACTTCATGAAATTTGGCAAAGATTATTGCTCAAAGCAACGGTATAACATCCGTAGAAATGATTCACTAGATTGGTCATCGATAGCATACAGCTGCTAAACAAACTGATCGCTCAGTCCTTGTATAGGGAAATTTGGCGAGATATCTTTACGAAATCTGGAATGGATTATTGTGAAAAGATGAAAATGTTAAGATCGTATTACTATAGCATATGCCATTCAAACTGAGATCATGTTTAAGATCTTTTTTTATCCTCTTAGACTTTAAGAAAAACACCCATGAAAGGCTATTATAGCTTTTTTTGTAATTACTCTGTACGCTTTTTCAAATGTCACGAACTAATTTTAATATATCAGTGATATGTTTTATTTCCAAGATTATATTTTAGTTCAAGCTTCCCGTGTTGGGCTTATATACACATACATATAAATATAAATATATATGTACATACTCGTAAATGTGAAGCGCATTATTTGCTCACTGGTCGCTTGTTGAATGATTACATTGTTGCCGCCGCTACTGTTGCAACTGGAGACGCCCCGGCACGCCAGTATACCCCAAACAAACAAACGCAGACCAATATGGAAGTTTATTTGTACATGTGTGAATGTGCATATTTCTGAAAGTGTGTGCGTTTTTTACTAAGCTATAAAAGTAAAATCATTGCAATATGCCACAAATGTGGGCAACAATGGGCGCTGTGGTAGACACAATAAATTTATAGTACGTCTGCTACAACCATGGCAACTGTTTCAATAATAACAACAACAACAATGTGCATAGTAAAAGTAGTGGCAACATAGATTAGTAAATTATTCATGAACTGACACTTGATTGCATTGCAACATAGGAATATAATTTTGTAGCACACGAGTACATGCCACACTGACGATGAAGCCGGCAACAAACTAATTAACCATAAGCAGTGATGCAACGTGAGCTGATTTAAAAATGGTTTAAATGCGGATTTGAGAGGATTAAAATAACAAAAAAAAAAAGTTTTAAGTTGGTTAAATGAGGATTTAAATATATTTATAAATGGTATTGATTTAACGGTACTTTCAAGTGGAGTTTAAGTAGCGTTTTCGCAATAAATTATGAGATGTTTGATATTATGAGACCAAGAAGGTTAAAACAAGGAAAGTCATCACTTATATATACCTATATTTATATTCATCTCAATACTGACCTTAGTCCTCTGATGAGAGATCTTCAAAAGAGTTGTTTAAACAATCTTTATGATATCTATCAAACAAACGATATTACTACATGCCCTCGTAAATCGTAATAATTTCGCCAAAAACTCAACCCATATCGTTCTGCAACCACCGTATTCCCTACACTAGCGCCGTGCGACTTCTGGCTGTTCACCAAGCTCAAAAGACCGCTCCGGGGACACCGTTTTTATACGGTAGAAGAGATTCAAGCTGCAGCGAAGACGGAACTTACTTTGGCTTACTTTGAAGGGGATGAAATTGATTTGGAAGAATAAATAAAGAATTTTCAAAATAAATACAATGTCACCTTATTTTTTGGGCACAGTAAGTAAGTAAATTAAAGCACTCTTGAGCTTTGTGGAGAGTATCTCGCTACGAAATATTCAATCAAACCTCTAATCGCCGAATTGGCTTTTAATTACAAATAAATTTATTTCAAAGTTGCCATGCAACTCTGTGAAATAAAGCGTTACTTTTACTATGTGTATGAATATATATTTTGTGTCCTTTAAATAAATCACCTTTAGCTTTATTGTACTTCTGCCACCATTTCCAAACAAAGCATTTAAAAAAGTAATTTTCGTGTGATCCTGTTTAGTTTCGGTGCAGTTATTATCTCCCCAGACGTAGAGTAGCGGTTTCTATTGGTATTGGCGACCCTCCTCGAACCAAGGATTTTTTTAGACTCTCCATATTTCTGTGGGGTATTCGGTTTTCATGTGCTCCATATCTGACCAAAAAGACTTGTTCAAGGGATTGAAATCTGTACTTTCAGGCAGACAACCATTTGCAGGTATAAAACAAGGAATATTGCTTTGAAACCACTGAAGAGTCTTTCTAAAAGACCCGGTGTAAAAATTTACTGTCTCCTCCTTATTTAATTATTGATATATAGCGCTTGCTAGGGGTTTGTCAGCAGAGGCGCTACAAAAGTAGACCGATGGGGACAGAAAATTATGCCATATTTTTCGCGCTCTCTTGACATTTCTCTTCAGTAAGGTTTGCCATTTCATCATGGAAAGATATATGATCCAACAACGAGTCGAAATTATTAAAATTTATTACCGAAATTTGGAGTCAGTGGCCTCTCACACATCGTTCTCAAGCGTTGGGCCGCTCTGTGACGTCGTTGTGGCGAATTTTGTGAAAAGATATCGGCCTACATCCTTACAAGATCAAATTGATGCAAGAACTGAAGCCGCTTAACCACCAGAATCGTCATATGTTCGTGAATTAAGTTGAGAAAAACTTTAAAATTATCGGGATTTTCATCGAAAAACCATCTTCAGTGATGAGGCTCATTTCTGGCTGAATGGTTGGGTTAATAAGCAAAAGATACGTTATTGGACAGGCAGCAATCCACACGTACTCGATGAGTTGCCATTGCATCCCGAAAACATTACGCTTTGCTTGCTTACATTACTGAATGAATGGGAATCGCTACCGTTAATCATAACCGAATATTTTTGGTTGATATGGACTTGGACAAAATGTGGTTCCAACAGGATGGCGCCATAAACCACGCAGCGAATGCCACTATCGATTTTCGGTTAACATTGCTCGATATCGCTCATTGATGGTTACAGCGGTTCCTTCTTCATTTTCGAAGAAAAATGGGCCGCTGATTCCACCAGACCAAAATCCGCACCATACAGTGATACGTGCTGGGTGCATTCGCTTCTCGACGATTACGTGCGGGTTTTCTGTGCCCAAAATGCGACAATTCTGCTTGTTAACGTAACCATCGAGGTGGAAATGAACCTCGTCTGAAAAGATGATTTTTCGGTTAAATTGACTATCCTCGGTCAAACGATCTTCTGCCCAATCTGCGAACTGTAGAATAGTAAATAGCGACCCATTTCGTAAATTTTATACTTTTTACTGAATATTTGTAACTTTCCGAATGGTATTTGACGTTTCCAATGTCGAAATACAGATAATTCAAATTTTAAACGTTGGATGTCCCACCCTATATTTGAAAAAGCGTTTGTAGAGCTCTTATTGAAAAATCTGTTAATAGTTTTTAACAGTAGCGGTCGATAGGAATTCTTATAATATTTGCGCTCGGCGAATTAGGTTGCTGTAAATTGAGTGGCTTAAGAGATATGTGCGTTGAGACCATGCGTGCTTTTTCAAAATTTTTTAACTGTTTCAATCACCAGTGCCAAATTACAGTCTTTAGTTATAACGCTTTAAAAGTGATCCGATTGCACCCACCTACTTTTTTGTTTTTGTTTAGAAACCCGTATACCAACTTTCGTCAAGATATCTCAATTCTTACTTACGTTACAACTTGCACGGTTTGACGGACGGACAAACTGCTCGTCTTCTCATCCTGATAATTTATAAAAATATAACCTCATATCTACCTTGATAAGTTGATAAATACAACCTTCAGGTGAACAAAACTGTTATACTCTATAGCAAGATGTTGCAAAGGTATTGTATTTCAAATCAGAAGCATGTGTTCAATATTCAAGTAAGAATCAATTTCGCAATATATTTAAATGTTTATTTATCTAAACAATCAAATGAACGATTAAGTCAGATTTTGTTCAGTACTATTATATAAATTTCGGCAACCAAATCTCTTCATCATTTTATGTTATTAATTTATTTTTCAATTAATTTTAAATTCTGCGAAATAATATTAAGCTATTTATTATCGATTTAAAAGCTAAACATGTGCACTCAAATTCTTATTTATTGCCAATTAGGAGTTTTTCGGCTAATTAAGCTCCTTTGCCAAACAAATTTGGCAAAAATTTAACTTTCGAATAATCTGAAAATTAAATGTATAAATATGTATATTGCTAATAATAGTAAAACATATGACCAAATGCAATCGCACTATTAACCACACATACGACTGCAAACTGAAGCTGAATTTTTGTTGTTGCCACAGCTGCTGGTTACCACGAGTCGCATGTGTGTTCATAGAATTGTAGAAATTAGTTTAAGTGTACTTTTTGCTTAAAGTCTGATAAATTTTGAAGCAAAAGCAACAAGAAATCCCAAATTGAATCCATTCACGCATTTAGAATGTGCAACTATCAAATGCTAACTACAAAGGCATTAAATTTCAACAGCACAAAAACAAAATAGTCAAGCGCAAGCTGGACAACATACACATATACACTCCTGTGTGAGCTCATGCGTATGCGTGTTCGCCTACTAAGCATTTTGTTCACTTCGTTCATATTACATGTTTTGTTATTGCTGTTTTTGTCGTCGGTTGTGGGCAGAAAATAGTAAGACTGTTTTGATTTAAACTTCACGCAAAAATCCATTCGTCGAAATAGTTTTTTCTATTCTTGTCCTTCTGAAGTACATAAAGTGCATTCGGAGATTTTTACGACGACTGAAATCATTTAACAAAGTTCCACTAAATTTCATCTGTGGAATCAAATTTCTTGTGCCGAAACGTTAAGAGTGTTGGAAAGGCCTGCTTGGTTGATGGAGCTTGAAAATCGACAACTAACAGTCAGAGATCTTGGCATCTTTATAATAATGGAAGGGTCAGTGAAAACCATTTTGAAAGATATTTGGGCCCAAGAAAAGTGAAAGCTCAATTGGTTCTAAAATCACTAAATTTTTTCGAAAAACAGCGTCGCGTTAACGTCTGTCAAACAATGCTTTCATGCTACCACGATGTCATGAAACGCAGTATTACTAGCGAGAAGTCTCGGATCTAGGCTTACTACTCGAAAAAAACGATCAATCGACCGAATATCGTGGCAAAGGTGAAAAAATCATGTCAAATCGGGTTAAAAATCAAGGTTATGTTATCTTCGATTATCGAGATGTAATGAACTTCAAATTCTTTTCGATCAACAATAATACTATTTAATTTTTATGCGTCGTTTGCGCGAAACTATTTGTAAAAAGTTTCAAGGGTTGGTACAACTTTGGCACAACTGTATTGCGGCCAAGGAGATTACTTTGAGGGGGACGACATAGATTTTGAAGAATTTTAAAATTATGAACAAAGTCTTACTATTTTTTGCTCATCTTGCTTTAAAGCCTGCTGATTTCCTTTCACTTTTCACAGAACGCCTGCTACAGACGGCAAGCGACCAGCCCGCTGAGGCGAGCAAGTAGTTTGCGTGCAACAAAAATGAATGTGGCAGCTTTGAAACAGCGGTCATGCGGTCATCAGTTAGCTCCATTCAGCTGAACTCATCTCGCCCCGGCGCATCACGCTCACACTCACACTGGGCTCTAAGTCACTTGATGGCGATCCGACTTGTCGAGCCGCAGTCGGTTAGTTGGTCAATCGGCTGGCCTGTCCGTTGTGGCCAACATCTGCTGCCACCATTTATACGCTTTTGCATTTCGCATTTGGCATAGTGCCACTGCTGCCACATTTGCTCCACCTCCTCCCTCGTTTGTGCGCTATGAATTTAGTATTGTAATGATGTTATGTGTCATCGGGCTGTTTATGTATACATACAGACAAATATACTTACATATATGGGTTTATTTATATATACATATGTACGTGATAGTTCATGCTAAAAATCTGCGCAGGAGACTGCCTGCAATCCAAAGCAACAATTCCCAACCAGCTGTCTCTAGTTAAGCTATTTTTAATTGTTTTTACTGCAGTACTTTGATTGGTTTCTTTTTGCCGCAAAAGCTGCCTAAAAACTGTTTCAATCAAAACTATTATCGGTTTTCAGATTGGTACGTTTTATGTAAACGAAGTTATTTTACTTTAGCACAGTTTTTTTGAATTGGAATTTGTATGGATTACAAGTGCTTCGTCGTACCGTTTGTGGATTAGTTACGAATGATGTTTTTCTGACTGAGTCAAGAGTTCGTCCATAACTTGCCCGAGACAGCGCTATTATCTTTAGAGAATTTCGGCTCACAGGTGTATACGGTTTTTGCGTGATCATAAGACTGAGTTAGAAATAGTGATGGGCAATAAAATGCGGTGAATATTGCGAAGGCACCGGTTTGTGATAACTTGCAGCATTTGAATATAAAAGGCTAGGATATTTCATGTTTACAGGCACGTAGAGAAGTGTGGACTTATAATTGATACAGAATTTTTTTATTTTGGAACGCAGTATAATGATCGAGCAGCTCCGCACCGCAACGCAGACAGTTCTACACTACCAACTTGGAAGTTTACTTATTCTGAGGCCTATTTTTGCTTCCTTAATTATTTCTTTACCATATCAGCAAAGTTAAATGGCACATTCATTCCTTCGAACCACAGTCTTTTTAGAACCCAGCTTTTTCAATTTGTTTTGCTCGAAGCGTTTTTTTTACAATGTTAAACCTATTCGTTTGGGTATTTCCAAACTATTGGCAAAATAAAAGTACAGGTGGACGCAAAACTTTAAGGGCCTAACGAAATGTTAACAATAACTTATTACCAATATTAGTGAGGGACCTACCCTGGAACCAGCACCAACACATATAATCATCAATTGAAGTTGTTTCGATACATTCAGATCCATGAGATCTTCATAACGTTCAGATACTTGCAGAATGCCCAGTGCTTTCCTGAATTATACACTCAGTAGGTATACAGGGTCAGTAGTAAATTCCTAATATGACAACTCGAAACTTGTTCTAAAACTTTTATACTTTTCAATTCTAGAGTATTTGATCACCTAGATACATACTAGAAAGTTGCATTCTCCTTTCTTTCAATGATATAGTTTCCCCTTCTTCTTTACTAGCGTAGGGACAGCTTACGCCATCATTGTCGTGTGAAGAACAGTGCATCAGTTTGTTATTTACGTTATTTGGAGCCAAACCGAAATACCGATGCCTTTTGCTTCGCTGAACTATGTTAAATTCTCAAACACTTCTCAAGCCGACTAACCAGATGATGTCATTGTCTATGCCTCCGCACCATAAAGAAGGACGTGAATAATTAGGGACTTGTAGAGTTTGGCCTTTGTTCGTCGAGCGAGGACATTACTTTTCAATTGCCTACTCAGTTCTGCGTTGGATTTTAAGGCGGATGATGTTGTTAGTGTCAATATTGGTTCCAAGATAGACGAAGTTACCTACAACTCAGGTGTTATGACTACCAATAGTGACGTGCAAGTCCACTCGCGAATGCGATGACTGTTTGTTTGATGTCAGCAAGTATTTCGTTTTGTTTTCGTTCACAACTGGACTCATACATTTCGCGTCCAGAATTAACGACGCGGTTGTTGAGGCCAGAAACTTTACACTTTTATAGCAGATTGTACTTTCTCTATTTAACCTGCAGCTCGCACTAATTTCGCCAACAATAGCGTGAAGAATTCACATGATAGCGAGTTCCGATTCTTTCCGAATTGGATGGAGCTTTTGGTGTTGCTTAGCTTTCATAGCTGTATTAGCTTTGCCACGATACCAAGTTCAGACAAAGTGGCTTAGAGGCAGTTCCTTTTCGTGCTGTCGAAAGAACACTGGAGGCATGTCGTTCATGTATCTGATCGATCTGGTTTCGAACTTTTCGATCGAGTGCTGGAATCTAGTACTACAAGCAATCATATTTCGGGTCCCAGAAAAGTCGATCAGCCTCAAACCATTTGGACGGGCTTCGCTACAGAGCCTGAATGCCTTCTTTGCCCACTCTAGTGTTAAAATAGTCATCATAAGAGCGCCCCTGCCGCTCATAAAACGCATTTTTGGTCGTATCTTCCTTCTTTTCTGTGAGGGCGTGAGCGCAAATTAGTGTGGTGTGAAAAATTTTGCTGCGGATTATGGCTAGACGCTCATCAACCGAGGTGAATGCCAGAACTCGCTTGAGTCTTTTTTCACAACAAATCCTACACTGAATTTGCGCTTTTTTATATGGCCACTTCAGTAATCTGTTGTTTCTTTTTCTAAAACCCATCGCACAACCTCGATGGGCGAGTAGTATAAAACTTTATACTCTTCATATAGCGTACTGACACCCGGTCGCAGCCGCACCTCTGGTAATCAGATGCTGCAATTAGACTTCAAGGAACCCTTAAACCGGGGTGGTTCGCCTGGAGCTTGTACTCGTTTGGCTGTGATTTCAGGTTTCACACAAGTTGGCTACCGCATCTTACACAAGGGTTGCTACGTTTCCAAGATGCGCGGCGAGAACACAAGAGTAGGAATCGGGCAGAGCCACACCACTATAATTACTTAGCCACAAGTATAACTATTCCCTTTTACACACAATGCAAATGAGTACCGACAAAAATCTAATATTCCTAAAGGCATTTAACAACAATGGCAACATCCTGCATGTTAAAAGTATGTCTTCCCTTAAAGAAAGTGAGACCGTTATTTCAAAATACTTTTCAAAATAATCAATAGTTGTAGTGCTTACGAACCTATTTACTAGGTCCTGTATTATTTCATTTGGTTGTCCGAACGAATCTTACTGGTTTCTTACGATAAGATAGATTAGTAACCCTTTCCCTCTTTCACTTTTGCAAGACTCTCTCAGGAGCCTCATAAGCAGTTAATATTATTTTTTATCTTCGAGGTGTATTCTAAGTAAACTGAACTGAAATTATGAATGTATAAACTCGCACCCGTTTATACATAATCGAGCTTAAAGACATAATTACAATCCATAAATCAATACATTGCAGTACATGCATATTCATTCCCATTAAGTCGTACAAATTGAAAAGCTGACTCGGTAACCAGACTGACTCGTCAATTGTCGCTATTAATATCAACGAAGAAAAACGCTGAAAACAAAAAATTCAGCTAATGAAAGAGTTGGTTTGAGAAATGAGCCACAAAAAAGTCATAAATAATTACCATAAATACTTGTGAACTCTGTCACGTTACGTTGACCGCAATTAGTTTGCGTTTGTGCGAATTACAAGCTTATTGTGAGCAGCAGCGGCTCCATTATTTCAGAAAAAATGCGATTATTAAAGGGAAGAAGCATAGTTATGGTATGAGAAACACACTATTAGATTACCGATTACAAACGTGTGACGTAACATATGTAAAGTTATTAAATAACTCGAAGAATCACATCAGCACTTTGCTCATCTCTCGCCTGAAGCTCCAAATTTTTATGTAAAATCGCTCAGAATAATGACACTTGCCGAATAATTTTGTAAATCGCACCGATAGACGCGTGTAATTTTGGGTTAAAAAGTGATCGTCGGTCTCTCGTTATGGCACAACATAAAATTAGATTGCGCTCGCCTTATTTTACGCCATTAACGGCATTTTTGTTTTTGTAAATCGCTGGTTTTTAATTGAATGGAAATCGCAACAGGCCGCTGGAAGGCCATCCAGTGTGGCCACCTTCTAAAAATTTAGTTAAAATGTTTTTTAATGCGAACTTGCCTTTACTGACACACACACACACACACATGCACATTCGTGGTGCTCTCATAGATTCTTTTAAGCAAAGCTCGTATAACTCACGTTTGTTAATGTTTGTTTGAGCGGGTTTTAGTTTTTCAAGTTTGACTTGTTTTATGGATAAATACATCGACACACACACACATGCGCATAAGTACTTACATGTGTAATTGAGATCAACCTCGTTAAAAACGCATAATTACTTTTGAATTCCAACGAAGATGAGCGACGGTTGGCGTAAGGAATGCAATTGCGGCTGATGTTTGTACGGGTATTACATTGCTGTCTGGTTTGGACACATTACATTCTTCTTCTTCTTTTCTTGAATTTCATATATATAAATATTAACGACATTATGCGTGTGGCTAAATGTCAAATTGACGCTTTTGATTATTAAAATTTATAAACGTTTACTTGCAATTGAAGTTACAGGTGTCGAAATTGTTGTAATTACAGAAGTTACGAAGATTGGCTGTTATAATAATTTTGCAAGAAATGTTGATGAAAAAATTTGACTCTTTGACAACAATTAAGTACGTTAAATAGTTCATTTGCCAACGAGGTAACATGTTTTCCTTAAGAGCGCTACAAAAGTTTTTTTAAATAAAACAAAACCGGTTTGGTATATCAGAAATTCTTAATTCCTGTGAAAGTACAATCCATGCCATTACGTATGGAACTCGATTACTTTTGCATGGCCATGACGGACATGCTTGCGGAAGTCCAGACGCTGAATTCAATTTTGGATGGTTTTCATGCAGCTAATTGACTGGGCCATTTTGTGAGATAACCAAACTTCGTTTTTGATATACTGTTTGTGACATTTGATGTGTGGCTTGTGGTGCAGTCCTGTTGGAACCACTTATTGTCCAAGTCCATCATTCAATTCGGTCTTCGATTCCCAGTATTTTCATATTCGTGCTGGTCTTGATCATGACGGAGGAAGTACGGTTCAATGACGCCACACAGTGGCACCGCTCCATACATTTCCTGGAAAAAATAGAAGGAGTGGTCGTACAACAATGAAACTTTGCAGAAACACTTCTCTGGACTAAATTAAGAAATTTTGAAAAAATCTTGGAAAACCGCCCACTACCACACCCACCTCCCATACAACTGCAATTGCCAAAATTTTTATTTTTGGACCTAGGGACTTGAAATTCGGGACACTTCTTAATTGACTTCTCCTGATGAAAAAAAATTAAACTTTATCGCAAAGTAACATTATTTATACCTTTACCTTGATAAAAATCCAATATAATATGCAATGTTTTAATTGAATATGTAACAGGCGCAAAATTGTGCTAGTTTTTATTTGTAATATTATGCAAGCACCATATCTTTAACAATGGGATCTAGTTCTAAGGAAATTTTGTTCGAATGACGTCTTAAGCTACTTATGTAAGGATCCGAAGTTATAAGAAGCCTGTTGAAGACATCAGTATTTGTGGAAATTATAATCGATGTTACTAAAAGGGACGGTAATTGGCGGTTGTTTTTTTTTTTTAATTGAAATTACAGACTCGGAACTTTCATTTTTTTATAGTAAGAGAGCTAAGCAAGGCAAAACACATAAAGTTTTTTTCCATCAAAAAATGAAAAGTTGATATTTTTTATTATAATTTTTGAAAAATTATAAAAATTAGCTTACTTTGCCAATTTCAATAAATTTTTTTTTTATAAACAAGTAGGTGCTATATTTTCACTAAAAAATAAAAGTAAAGCCATAGCTATAAATTTAATAATCTGATTTTATTGAATAACTTTCCGTCGTCTTCTGTTAGTTTTTTTAACTATAAAATTTCACTTTTTATAAAAAACCTTGTTGAATTTTTCTTATCCAAAAATTTATTTACGAAACAAAATCATTAAAGTTTTGAAATTGGAAAGTGGAAAAATCCTATTTTTTCCGCCGAAATGCCACTGTGCGCCGCCGAAATGGTGACTCATGAAGTACGTGCGGATTGCTACCTATTTTGATATTGACGAAGCCATTCAGCCAGAAATGAGAGTAATCGCAGAAGATGATTTTTGTTCGAAAATCCGGATCATTTTCAAGTTGTTGCTCAACCCAATTCACGAACATATGACGATTCTGGCAGCTTCAGTTCTTGCATCAATTTGATCTTGTAAGGATGTAGGCCGATATCTTATCGCAAAATTCGCCGCAACGATGTCACAGAGCGGCCCAACGCTTGAGAGCGACCTGTGAGAGACTGATTTGCGTCTTTCCCATTTAATGCGCTAGCGGCAGCATTACTCTTGACACTACATACACTTTTTGTCTCACTACCTGAAGAACTTTTGTACCCAACTTGTGAAGAGAAATTTTTGCACTAGACGCTCAATTGTTGATCAGACATGACGATTATGATGATCATAAATTGGGCGTAGCGCTCTTAAAGTTGAGGCTACTGATTCCGAATTTCAACTTGTTGTTGGAATATCTCTCCATGATGAAATGACAAACCCTATTAAGGAGAAATGTCAAAAGAGCAAGAAAAATATATCATCGTTTGCTGTCCCTGTCAGTCTGCTGTTGTAGCGTCTCAATTGAGCAACCCGTTATAAGACACTCAATTGTCAACACAACAAATGGTTTCTATATGCTGTATACATATAGTTATCTGATATTGGCGGTTCCGTAAAATGTTCCTGTTCTTGGGGATGAAGGTACGCATGATCAGATCGATATCTCAAGAACTGAGGGACTAGTTTGCGTATATACAGATAAATGGACGAATATAGGGCTGTCCTTGCTGATATCTCTTTTGAGATCTCCTCGACGTCGATTTTGAAAAATCGTTGTACATTATTTATTCATGGACATCAAATACATTGTGTGAATCTGGTATTTTTTTATCGATTTGGTCTAAGCGTCTGGTTTAAATGGATCAGTCCAGGTCAAGCATACAAGATGGTACTGAAATAATTGTAACACTTGGATTCATTACAATGGTCAAGGAATGAAAACTTTACAAATGAAGCACTTTTTAAAATTGATTTTCCTTTAATAAAGTTTTCTATTCGAGCTTCTTACTTAATAACCTATTATAAATCAGAATTGATCCGAAAGAGTCTACCTTTGGGAAGAAATACAAATCCTAAGATTTTCGGAAAATTATGTAAGAAAAATTAGTTTTCCTTCAAAAAGCTTCACTCAAAAGTTTCCCCGAATTTCCCACGCGTCGTGAGGAGTAACAAATAACAATGTAATTCAAACCTCCGTATTGTAGTAATTGCCGCACCTTCGCCTGAAAAATGCATAAAAAGTGCAATTTACATCAAACTTTTCAGAATATTAATGAGAAAAATTTTCGCTTTTCGAGCGCATTAAGTAAATTAAGAGGAATGCAGAATGTGCCACACTTTGCTATGCGAGCAACAAAACGTATGAAAAATCGAAATAAATAAATACTGGTTTTAATGCTTCGACGTATTTAATGGATGTCACTGCAGTTGTTGTTGACTTTCTAACACTCCACGGCTGTTAAGTAGTTCAAATAGTGGAGTTTTCAAACTCAAACCTCTTAATCATTAGCGGTGAAGGAAACCATTAGGAATGTGATTAATGATTTGCCCGTGAATGGCCATGAATTTGGTTTCCGCTCCTACACCACCGTTAGAAGTCAAAAGCTTAGTTTGGTTTATTTACTGATTTGTGGTGAAATGCTGTAATGTTGTCAACGGCACACTTTTTAGCAATAAACACAACTAAAGTAAGGTTTGGGAAAGCGCTTTCTTTGATACCAAATATTTCTTGGAAATTTTAAGAAAGTATATCTTTATAAAATGTAGACCTCTGATTTCATCTACGCATTTGTGTACTCTACTATTCGTTTCACTCAGGGGCAACTGTCTCTATAAACAAGTTAGCTATAATTATAAATAATATAATGGGATAAAACTAGGCATGTTTTAAGTGTGTGCCACCTTATGACCAAAAATAGTTTAAATCCAATAAAAACTAGTTGTAGTTGGTCAATGTGTTATATACTTGTATATAACTGAAATTAACGGATAATATTTTGCTTCTGATGGTATATCTGTGTGTCAAAAATGGGTTGAATCGGACCAATATTTCCCTTAGCCCTCATATATGTACATAATAAAACACATTTTCGAACATCCGGGTGAATTTCTACCGCATACTATGTGGGCCAAATAGGTGAGTTATCCCAATGAAAATAAGAGAACATGTTTTAATCATAACAGTGTATCTTTGTGCCTAAAATAAAAAAATTGAGCGAAAACTTGACCTAGGCCCCATATACCTAATATCAGGATTTTCGAACATCCGGCTGTCCTTACTCTATATGATTGGTTTGATAACTTCCCTGGATTTCATTCTTGCAAGTTGCAAGAGTACAAAATGTTAGGTTGCACCTGAACTTAGCCTTTCTTTACTTGTTTAGAAAAACTCAAACTCGTGTTTTGGAATAGTCTTGATCTCTTTCAGCGATTCTCATTAAGTATCTCATAAAATGATGGCACTTAAAAGTTCTCTTTGTTTTGTAAATAGCAAAAAAACAAACAGAGCTATGTCTTTTTATTTATTCAATATGCTTTTTTTAAGCTGAAAAATAAATTATAAGATCTTAAATCTATTTAAGGGGTTAGGGGTAGTCAGAGGCACGAAAAATGAGAGTTTTCGTTATTTTTTTTTTTTTTTGTTTTCGCTACTAACAGCAGAACCAGTTAAAAACGCTACTCCCTTCCGTCCTTTTCTTCCTTTATCGAGCAAAATGTGTGAACAGTTGAGCCCGTGGTAAAAACGCAGAAATCAGCCACCTTTCTTGGTTTTCATTTAATCGATATTGCCATTGCCATATATAGTTTTGAGCACATCTATGTTTTTAATTACAATTTTTTACAATATAAAATATCAAAACTGAAAAAAAAGCTATTTAAAATAGTTTATTTATTTATAAATAATAGCATTCGACTCTGATTTTGAGTTATCTTAAGAAAATTTCAAACATATTGAACAGATTGAATTATAAACGTTGATAATTACTACAGTTTATCGATATTGGCAACCCTGCGTTATGAGGGAGCAATCAGCTGACACGTTTCTGCGGCAAAAATCCAAATGCAGTGAATTCTCACGGCATTCTACGTCAAAGAGGGAAGGGAGTAGCGTTTTTCACTGTTCACTTACATTGCGCGCCCATAAGAAAGATCGTATCAGCTGACACGGGCCACGATTCTACGTTGTCCACTGTTTCTGCTATAACTCATGTTATTTTACGAAAGTAGTAATATGGCATTATTATAGGACGTGTTGACTTGAAGTCACGAAAATTTCAAAAAAAAAAATTAATTTCCAAAGTTATAGTTGTTTGTGTTGGTCCTGTTCCAAAAAAAGGTACTTGCGGTGACAAGCATAAGTCCTTGGAGATTCGTCTAAAAACAATCGGACAGAAAAAAATTGTTTTATAAATAGATAATCCCGGGACTGATCGAAGAATTCTATTTTGTTTTCAAAATGAACAAAATGGCGGCCTCGGGAATTTTTTTTTCTAAATTTTTGCGAAAAAATCAAGAGTTGGTCTT
The DNA here is from genome assembly GCA_027475135.1 of Bactrocera correcta. NCBI lineage: Eukaryota > Metazoa > Arthropoda > Insecta > Diptera > Tephritidae > Bactrocera > Bactrocera correcta. The sequence goes on along the minus strand of CM050323.1, from coordinate 3,277,315 downwards.
AAAAAATCGAAATTTTCGAAAAAATAAAAATCTTTCCCGAGTTTATTATGTATCCTAAAAGCTGTATAAATTTCATTAAAATCTACTAAACGGTTTTCGAGTTACGGTTGTGACCAATTCAAAAAACACAGTTTTGAAAAAAAAGCGTTTAAAGTTTCACACTAGCGCTTTGAAGTCCCGAGCTCTCTTTCTTATTTCTCGAATAACTCAAAAACTAATTATCGGATCAACGTGAATTTTTCAGGGAATATTTTTAAGATACCACACTTAACGAAAATGTAAAAAAAAAAATATTTTTTTTTGAAAATTTTAACTACCCCTAACCCCTTAAGAACTAGACAAGCTCAAGCAAGTGATTGAGGTGTGTGGGTGATACGCTGCTTTTTGTACTTTACTTTTTAGGCGTATTCGCCCATGAATTTGGGTGAACTCGGAGTTTAGAAAAATACTTCATTCTGCTATCCTTAACTTTTTGGCCAAGAATTCACATGCCAAATTTTTGATCTATCATATTTTTAACGAAATCGCCAGCTCACAAACCACGCCTAACCATAGAGACTGATACAGACAAAGTAAGAAATGAAAAGAGCTGAATATTTTGTTGTGCTTCTGGGGTATGTTTATCAACATAATAATTTTCACAATTAGACTCTCCAAAACAGCCAAACTTTAATTAAATTTAATTGGTGATTTTTACCATGAAAAAAATCAAGAAGGATTTTGCTTGAAATTTTATGTGTTCCAATAGAATCTCGGCTGCGGAATTATTGAAAATCTTGAAGATGTATTTTGAGGAGTCTTGTTTATTACAGATGCAAAGCATTCATTGAAAGTCTCAAAGCAATCGAAAGCTTGCCTCATGCGAGTCGTCCTACCACCTGTGTATGTTAATGACGTTAACATCGAAAAAGTTAAAGAAACAGTGCTCGGAAATCACTGTGTTGGCATTAGAGATAAAGCAGATGGTCTCAAAGACTCAACCCATTTTGGGCATGAAGTGTAACACTGCTCGACTCTTTTCAAAAGACCTGAATGCACCGTCATATTGGAAGATGATTGTGACTAATGTTTTGGTCAAACACGGAACGAGAGTCATCGCTCAACTGTCGTATTCGCCAGATTTGGCTACCAATAAGCCTTTTTCGGTTTCCGAAACTAAAAAAAGGATTTATGCCATAAGTGCATTGAATAAACATTTAAAAACCGCCAAAAAAGCTGTTCGTGTCGTTAATAAACTGCTACCAAACACATACATACTAATTGGCATATGGAAATCGAACTTTATGCGAACATAAAAAAGTTGTGGAAATGTATGAAAAAAATATTGTCTCGATTCAGTGAGCCTGGATTAAATTTGATCTTAAGTCTATGTCAGTTTTTCTCTTTTGTCTAATTGAATTTCGACACTGCCTTAATTGTTATGATTCCGCAAAAATTAGAACATGCCTAATAAATTTATACTAATCTACAATCAATAGCAATGTACCCCAAGTCTCAAGACTCAAGTCTTATCTCACGCCCATTAAAATGTTAATTATCTCGGTAAATGACCATTTACACAAGTCGCGATGCTGCAGATTAGCAACTTCAATAATTAAGTGGCGTATCATATTCAATAAGCATACTCGACTGCCCACGAAATGGCTAAATCGCTAAAGATAAAACCGAAAGCAATGAGGAAAATATAAATAGAAGACACATTTAACAAGAAGGAAATACGAACAGAGCGATGACAGCGAATTGGCAACTCAATTAGCATTTCAGCAACGTGAATGTAGATAAAGATAGTTGTGTACATACATATATACATATATGGTAAACGGTATAAATATAACGGAGGAGCGTGCGTGTGCTGATGGCTCCAAAGTGCCACTTTATGTGACAGCGGCAATACGCAATAATCGCGCCGCGTAGTGGCAGTGGCAACGTGACGTTGTCCGCCACTCCAACCACAGGCACTTTGCGGCACATTAACCCAATTTGCGAGTGTGTGTGTGTGCGGTGTGGTCATTTTTGCCTTTAGCGATGCGTTCAACGGTGGCCAAGCCGCTGCTAAAACTGGCAGAAAGAACCGCAATAACTACAAGCAGCTTAATAAAAGCTAATTGCACAAACAACAAGGAACGCGTACACTTCAAATTTAATAGAGACCAGCACAACAACCAAAATTAGCGTTCACAGAATCCGCCGCGTGAATTAAAGTCGCCACCACTCAAGCACGCAGTTCGCACCCACTGCTTGCCAACGATACAATTAAATTTTTGATAAATAATTCGCGTGCCCCTCAACTAACGGCTAATAAAAGCGTTTTCACACAAGTGTAGGCGACGCGTAACCAACACACACACGCCCACAACCTCCGCAACGCACCCTGCCAATGAATTATTTGCTCATAGATGTATGTGTGAGTATAAATTATCTGCTCTTAAGTGCCCGGCAACCGCACCACATTTTGCCCACTTGCCACCGCGCGGTGGTGTTCGCGGTGGATAGGTGTTAGTCGCCGAATTCAAACGCATAAGTAATAATAATAATAGTCTGCCAATGGCCGTGTGGTGAGTGTGCCATTAAAAAGCACTCGTAGTACGCGTAATTATACATTGCCGCTTGCTTCGCTGCTCTAATGGCTGGTTGTGCTGGTGGGAGACCGCTGTCGATGGTATGAAGGAGACGCACACGGTGTGTTGTAGGCGAACGCCTTGTAAATCGATTTAGTGCGTTGCTGAACCGTTAGTGCCGACGCATTGCTGAAATTGTGCGAAGGCGATGGATTATTTATTGCCGCTCTTATTCCTATGTGCGTCCGAGAAATAAACTGCAAGAAAATACTGGCGGATTTGAAAATAATGTTTGATATACTGGTTATACGTGCTAAATAGTTAATGAATTTGGAATGGAAAAATTGGTTGGTATGTTTCAGACATCTTGGACAAATCACATAATATATAAACGGCAATAATGGTATGGACTAGTTTTGGGAATGAATAATGTTTCCAAAGGTCTTATTTCGGATAGAGCTAAGTTCGAATGAATTGAAACATTTTAAATTCTGGGGCAAGGCAAGGAAGGGTGAAGTAAGGCATGTGAGGTTTAAGGTGAGATCTAAATTGATCCAATTTTATCAAGACATGTTATCATCAGAAAAAATATTTTATCAGTATTTGATGAATATGACTCACAAATTGGCCGATATATAGATAATAAAGTGAAACCGGCAGTTTAAAAATCCTTAAAATTAGCTAAGTGTTTGCACTCAGGTTCGCATATTTAAGAATTAATAAATAATTATTCGATTTCGACCAATTTATTACCTAAAATAACATAACTTATGGGCGATATTTATGTAAAGTACTAAATAAATACTGCATTCGTACACTGTAAAATGAAAGAATCATTTAGAATTTAAAATTTTATTATATGACTAGCAGCACGTCCCGGTAATGCACGGGGTAGACAATTATTTATTTTTGGAAATTTGGATAAAAACACTTTTTCACAAATATTTTTATTTGTATTAAAAAAAATACCACAGTTATATTTGTATGTAAGTCTATTTATGTTCAATTTCTTTGATGGTTTAAGTGGCTGGCACTTTTGAAAAATTAAAAAATAATAATAATCAAAAAATTAAAATAACAGTAATAAATAATGAATTCTGTCGTTTTACATATAAGTAAATAATAAATTATTAAATAAATATATTAAATAATTATAATAATAATATTCTTTAAAAATTAGCGTATAAAAATATTATAAATAAAAGTAATAATTAAGAAAAAAATAAAACAAAAATACTAATTATGAAAAATTAAAAAATAAAAATAATAATAATCAAACAATTAAAATAACAGTAATAAATAATGAATTCAGTCGTTTTACATAAATTTTTGCCACTGCCACGTGCTCAATTCTGCTAAAAAGCAGCGACAACGTCGAATTCCTTACTTTGATTCTATCGTCTTTGTTAGCCGCCAAATCGAACATCATACAGAATTCAATTTGCACCTTCTCTGTACTTTAAATTCTCTGGCCCGGCGCGCTTTTCAGAATGCATCGCAAATAACGGCCACGGCGCTAAGGCGGTTTTGTTTACTTTTTGAATTTTTTAATTCGTAATATCTTTTGAATGGAAAGTCCAATTTAAAAACTATTTTATATGTACATAGTTAAAAGGTCTTGACCATAAAATAGTTTATTTGGCCAAGGATTAATATAAACACTAAATAGCATGGTTTGAATTTGGTTAGCATTTTCATTAATGTTTAAAATGAAAAAAGTTGTTGTAGTGATATAACTACAATAGTTGGACATATGCTACCGCGGAGTTTTTTGTAGACATTATTATGTTCTTCAATATTGTTGTACATTACTTTGTTCTATCGCTTATAGTTTCGGCAGTGCATTCGGCGAAAGACATTTTAATACTCATTTTTCTACTCCTTCGGTTACAATGTTCAAATTTTTCCAAGGATTCCTAATTTTTTTTCAAAATGAAATGTAACCTATATCAAATTGAAAGAATGTAGCATTCCATTGGTGAAAGAATTTTTTAAATCGGCCCTGTACTTTTTGAGCCTATTCATTACAAACATACAAACATACAAAAATAGGTACAAATCTTTCCTCTTTATAATATTAGTATCGACAAATAGGCGTGAATGTAGTACGATTTTGCAAACCGATTTTTCGCAAATATGTATTATGCAGTAGTTGTGTAATTTTCAAGACTGGAGCATACTCTTGTAGGACGTAAAGTCTAGGAACTGATGTTCAGAACATACTGAAGTTATAACGGGAATACTTCTTCAGCCTGCTGAACGGCAGTGAAGGTGGCTTGATATGACGAACCCGAGCTATTCAAATACAAGGTGCTCGCGTCAGTTTCTTCTCTAGATATTGTCGGTTGAAGGCACACCCGAAGATTAGAATTTAAGTGTGCTCTGCCCAATCCACAAAAAGGGAGACCCCATAATCTGTGTCAATTGCCGTTGGATAAGTTTCTTTCATATCAGGTATATGATTTCATCGAGCGTAGTGTGAACAAACCGGTGGCACCTTGTTAGCGTCGCTCTTAAAGCCGGTTTCGACAGCATGAAAAGGAACTGCCTCTTTGCCACTATAGCTGAACTTAGTATCCCCGTAAAACAAATATGGCTATGTAAGCTGATGTAGAGCATTACAAAGGGTTCCATCAGGTTCGGGAAGGACCTCTCCGAGCCGTTCGATACCAAAAGAGGTATTAGCCAAAGCGATTCCCTAACATATGACTTATTCAATATAAGTATTGCTAAACGAAATAATACAAGCTGTATCGCTAAGTAGATGAGGTACGATCTTCTATAAGAGTGTTCAGCTGCTGGCGTACACCGTTGGCCCCAACAACCGCAGCGATAGTTCTGCTAGTTTATTCAGACTAGATAAGGAAGTAAGACAAATAGGTAGAGAATTATGGCAAAACGGAAAATCTCCTGTCATCAAAGAACCAGTCATCGTACTCGCGACTTGACTCCCACGTTATCGTTGACAGTCATAACTTCGAAGTCGTAGATATTTTCGTCTATCTTTGAACCAGTATTAACACCAACAACAACAACCCTCTTGAAATCCAACGCAGAATCACTCTTGCCAACAGATACTACTTTAGACTGACTAGGCAATTGAAAATTAAAGTCCTCTCTCGACGAACGAACACCAAACACTACAAGTACCTTATTATTCTCGACCTGATACATGGTGCAGAGGCAGGGAAGTATCGGCCGTAGAAAAGGTCGAAAGAAAGTTATCGCGAAAAGTTTATGATCCTTTGCGCCTTAGCGATGGCTTGATTGTAGTGACTCAAAACTATTTTTTGGTTGATAATAAAGATTTGTGTTAAATAACTTGGAAATTTGCTTTTATGATCTCTAGCCGATATTAGGGATAACGCGTTTAGTGGATTCACAAAGAATGTTAAGATCCGCTGCTGACTCTCTGATATTTACGATATTATTGTCATTACCAGAGTTGATTGACGGACTCGCATTAAGCAAGTTTTCGATGGCTTCGCAACCTTCACTGAATACGTCATGCCACTCAGGTACTTCTATTCGTGATAAAGTAGATTTTCTACAACAATTCTGCAAAATTTTCAACAATTCCGTTGCAGCAGTTCCATTGAAAACACCAAATATCAAGCAAACTAATTGTAAAAGTCAAATTCCAGACTTTTAAGATTGACTACCTTGTTTTATTATATTATTTATTAATTATTTTTAAAAATTGCTTACCAAGAGTCAGCATTAGAGTTCCAGTAGCGACTGAACTCTAAGAAAAGGAAAATTTCATTTCTTCTTCAAAGAAGAATAACATTTTCTGTAACTTAACTCCTTAAATTTCACAAATATGTTTAGAAAGTTTTTTTTTTGTTTAGTGTATTACACTTGACCAAAATATACCAAACATTTTCAAAAACAATTACTAACTAAGGTAGCTATTTCAACATGTAATTTTACAAGATTCCCACAAACACTGCGGACAATATCTTCAATTATGCTCCACTTCTTTAACAATTAAGCGCTTAATGTGGCCCATTAAAAAGTAGCGCTTCCATCATAAGTCAAACAAAAGCGTAATAGCTATTGTGTAAAAAACTATTACACGAGTGTACCATGGAGCTATCGGGGTGCACTCGGCTAGTGTGTTTGAAAGCCAAGCCGGAAAGTTCATTTTGATATTCCGACACCAATTACCTCAAGCATTTTCACACCTTCATTCACATACATTTTGTATTGCAACGCCAGACCAAATGTAAAAAAGTCATTACTCACTTCACTAATATTTGTATGCGCAGTTTTTCTGTGAGCTTAGGTTTACTCCAGTTCGCTGCATTTTAAAATTTTACGACTTTAATTTCGAGATGGTGCAACTAATTTGCTAAACCGTGGCAAATTGTTTCATACATTTTTGATGCGTTGCTGGCTTGTGCCGAAGGGTCACGTTGCATTTATTATAGGATTGTGTATACTAACATATATAGTAGGCCAACTAAAACTGGAAGAAAAGCTGGTTCTGACTGAGTCATAAATTAAGAGGGAAAAATTAAAGAAATATATCAACTCTTGTAGAGTTTTGTAATATACAAGCATTTTTTATGATGGTCTTCAACTCCTTCAGCGATTTTTGTTTCACCTCTTCGATCGACTTAAAACGGGTTCCACGGAGCTTTAAATTCGGCCGCAAAAGTGTGATCTATGTTTCTAGGCCGATGGCCCTTTTAGGTTCTTTTTATTTTTTGAAATGGAAAAAAGTCACACGGAATCATGTCTGGCGAGATGCAACCATATAAGTTGCCTTGGTACACTAAGGACCTTAAACGGTTAAAAAACCTTAGAAATAAATACTACAGCAAATTCTCTTCAACAAAATCTCACGTTTTCTTTGTTCAATATCAGCACTACACAAAGCTGTTTAAAGAATTGGATAAGTCTCTCTATAAAAGGTTTATTAATAATACGGAGTCTGCAATTAAGTCGAACCCCAAGTTCTTTTGGAACTTTGTAAAATCTAGAAGAGCGTGTTCGGCCATTCCCTCTGCTCTATGCTGGGGTGATAAGTCAGCATGTACTCCTGGCGAAATCTCCAACCTGTTTGCTGAATTTTTCAAATCAAATTATGTTCACAATGATCCCGTTACTAATTCCACTTTTTCGTATAATAATTTCCCATCCATAAATTTTGGATCACTGTGTCTTTCACAGGATGATATTGCCAAGGCTATTGGTGATATTAAATCTTCGTCCAAATTGGATTTAGATGGGCTTCCGCCTGTACTTATAAAAAATTGTACTGCCTTGGTTTATCCTCTCATGCTTATCTTTAACAAATCTCTTTCCTCTGGGAATTTTATCTCTGACTGGAAATCAACATGCATTACGCCTATTCTCAAAGGTGGTAGAAAGGATATAGTCTCCAATTACAGACCTATTTCTAAACTTTCTACTATTTCGAAAATTTTTGAGTGTTCTGTTAAAAATAAATTATTTTTTGCAGTAAAATCAATAATTAATGTCAATCAGCATGGGTTTGTCTCGGGACGCTCAACTGTATCAAACTTAGCGGTTTTTAGTGATTATTGTATGTCTGCATTCTCCGATGGATTTCAGGTAGATTGTGTCTACACAGATTTCTCTAAGGCCTTTGATAAAGTTTCACACAATATTCTAATTAAAAAATTATCATCTTTAGGGTTTCACTCGGTCTTCTTGCAGTGGATTAAATCATATTTACACAATAGACGATGCGTTGTCAGTGTCGATGGAGTGTTATCTGATTCATTCATTGCGTCATCGGGAGTGCCCCAAGGAAGCGTTTTGGGTCCACTTCTCTTTGTGTTGTTTATCAATGACATCTCCTGTTGCTTCTCTTTCGCTAACTTCCTGTTATACGCAGATGACTTAAAAATTTTTGCAACAATCAAAAACTCACAAGATGTACTCAATCTTCAGTGTGAAATTGCTACTTTTTATGATTGGTGCACGAAATCGAAGCTTCTTCTGAATCTAGATAAATGCTCCCAGATCTCTTATGGTAGGGGACGTAGCATTATATCTTCAAGTTACAATATTTCTAATTACGTCCTAAAATGTGTTACTGAAATCAAAGATCTTGGGGTAATCTTTGACAACAGATTTTCTTTCAATAATCACATCAACTACATCACTTCTAAATCATTCTCTGTGCTCGGCTTTGTCCGTCGAAATGCTTTAAATTTTTCCGACCCCTACACGTTAAAATTATTGTATACTTGTTTTGTTCGGTCCATTTTGGAGTACGCAGTGTTCATTTGGAGACCATATTGCATTTCGTCAATTAATAGGATCGAGCGTGTTCAAAAGATTTTTCTTAAATTTGCTCTCCGCTCCTTAAAGTTCGTTCACCCATTACCATCGTATACATCTCGCTTATTGCTTCTACATCTTAAATTGCTGGAAAATCGACGGTCCATTCTCAGCCTCTCATTTGTTTACAATGTAATGGAGATATTGACTGTCACTATTTACTAGGGAAAATTAACTTCAATACTCCTCAGCGTTGTCTCAGATATGTTTCCCCATTTTATTATAAAAAGGAAAGTACTAATTTTGCTGGATATGCTCCTCTCAAGAGTGCTATGCGGGAGTTTAATTCGATTTCCGAGAAAGTCCTTCTAGACTTTCCTCACTCTAGGGTATCCTTCATTAATACCCTCAATTCTGTTTTTTAGCTTAAGTTATCTATTCATGTTATTGTAATTTAATTATTCATACATATTAGATTTCTAATTTGCATCCTAGTTTTCATTAGTCTGTAAGAATTAATGTTCATAGACTTAAATAAATAAATAAAAAAATAAATAAATAAATAAATAAATAAATAAATAAATAAATAAATGGAGGCTGGGGTAGCGTTAGAATGCATGAGCAAGCACCGAAGCGTTAACGGCTGCGTAACAGTGAATGAATTATTTTTCCACAAACTTCTTGCCACGGCTGCTCCTACATTTTATAATGATTATCGTTTTTCTAACAAGCATTATGTGTGTGAGTAAGTAGTATATTTAAGAAATTTCTGATAAAACATTCCCACGAATACCTGAGCAATATCCAAATTAATGCAAATCTGGTCTTCCCTTTATCTGATTTCCGTCTTTCCACATGATGTTAAACCATTCATGTTCGTCAAAATGTGATATTTTAATGAAACTTAATGGACAAGTTTTCTCAAAATTATTTAGCTTAGCGCTGAATTAGAATGAAATTGGTCTAAGCCTCCTCTCCCTATTAAAAATAATTTCGATCTTCTGGTTGACGCTTTCCACATTATCTCAATGTAATAAGTATAGCTTCACTCGTGGTAATATTCCATAGATATTACTAATTTGAAGATGTTTTTTAATTTGACTTTTTTTTCATATATTTAAAGTTTAGACTTTCAAAAATATGACCTTGGAAGGATTTTTCAAAATTCGACTTATTTTCGGAGATACAGCCAATTTTGTTAGGTGGCGTCCGTGTTCACTAGAATTGTCTCCTAAACTTTAAACGCGTTTTTCTCGAAATTGCTTTTTTCCACACGGTACCAGCATTATCTCAAGTTCTATACAACCGATTTACTTAAAATTTTGTGCAAACCTTTTTTATATAATCCTTTATCGTTCCTACCAGCATCGTGTCAAAATTTTTGTTTTTAATATAAAAAATCAGGAATTTCAAAAAAAGCGTAAAAAATGATTTTTATTTTCAGGCAGTCGCCATTTTTCAAATTTTTTTGTTTTTCGTGTTCCCGGACTATAACAGCATCCTTACGGATTAAGAATTTTCTTTGATTTTTTGTTTAGACCAGGAGAGTCAGGATCAATGTCACCAGGAAGCGCAATTTTTTTTACACCTGTCTCTCCCCCCTCTAATTATTTTATTTTTAATATTCTTTTTGTAATTTTTTTTCTGTATTCTTAAGATATCAATAAAAACACCATAAAAACATGTATAGTAAAAATATTTTTTTTTTTTATTAAAATTCAAAAAACTGCCTAAAATTTAATTTCTAGAGTAGAATACCCCCTTAATATAGTTTTATCTGACGCGAACTAAAATATGGGAATAAAACAATATAAGTGAGGAAGATCCAAATTTGGTATCTTAAATTTATTCAAGATTTCAGCGAACAATGAATGTTTAATTCTTTTGAAAAATTTATTGAATATAAAGGTTTGCCAGCATCCAGGGCTTCACCCTTCTTTGTTTCCAAGTTGAAAAAGCATAAAATTTTAGTTTACACTCGATCCTTGTTTGTTTCTGATAATAATATCAGGTCAATCTCCGGCTGCCTTAATACCATTTATAACAATCAATATGATAGACATTTTATTTTTCCATGGAAGTTGGAAAAGTATAGAACTAACACCTTAATTGATTCCTTTTTTACTTGTATTAATAACATCAAAGTGCATATTCCAGGCAAGGAAGCAATAACACTTTAATTCATTAAAATATGACTCTGTTAAATGTTTTGCTGCTGTTAAATGTCTCAATTCATATCATTAAAATATGCTCTATGCGCAATTTTCGGGCCGCAATTCGTCGCCTTTCTAAATGCGAGTCTTATTCGTTTTACGAGCATCACGATTATCCAACGGTACATCGCATACGTTAGCGCATTTATGGCAAACAAGGCGAAAACAAAAGATGCACATCGAAAATTTAATTGAGAAAAAAATTGCAAGTGGCAAAGCAGAGTGGAATGCAAGCGCCGCAACAGATGCAATATTTATTGCGCTGATTCGCGAAGGGCCGTTAGTTCCGCGGTGGGATTTCCTATATAATGAACTTCTCATCGCCGTCGCATTGCCAACAACCAGCAAATAAATATTTGTTGCAATTTTCGTGCACCAAATGTGTTGCAGTTGTTGGTATTTGCTGCAACTGTTTTGCATTGCAACGAGCTCGTTGTGCGCAATTTCATTGCTAATTGCTTTTAAATGTATTCACTTCGCTTTTATTGCCGCAATTGAGCATAAAATTAAGCCAAATAACCAGTCTGAGGATGCTGCAAGCCGGCGGGCGGGTGACAAAGGAGAGAAATGAAAAAAATAATAATCGAAAAAATATATCTGTATGCATATTATACTCGAAAATACATATGTGCATTTGCATATCTTTGGTTATGGGAGTTGATGTTGCTTTGCAGTTGTGCGCCAAAAACCAACAAATGATTGTTGTTGTTGCAATTGCTGCTTTCAGTTGCTTACTCTGCTGTTATTGTTATTGTTGTGGTTGCTTTTATTGTTATTTGCATGTCGGGGTTCTTGTTGCTGTTTTGGCTCATTGTGCCACCGCTGCTTGGTTGGTATATACAAGTATTTTCCACAACTGAGTTTCTTGCATTTAAATACATGTCTACATAGAGACGTTCATACATATATTTGTTTTTTTTTTATGCGGATTGTTATATGTAAGTACATATTGCAAGTAAGGCTGACACTGTGCTGCATCTGCGTACCAAAACTGACGGCACCGAGTTTTGCATTTTGACAACCAATGGGATTGAAACTGTGTTGGCTCGAATACTTCTACACACAAACAATCATATATATACTTTTTTTCCTTCGCACCATTTCTTCAGCGCAGCGCGTGTCACTTAGTAGATGTGGCACAAAACTGCTGATATCTTTCTCTATGCATTCGGTTAGTGGGAACTTGTTCTTCGCTTAACACCCCCGCTGACATTGCGTTGAATTTTCTACATTTCATTTACACACTTTTCTGCAAGAGAAAGTGTTTACAAGTAAATATTTCTCACGAAACTTTTATCAGTATAAAAAAAAAACTGTTTCTGTTGTTGTTGCGTTGAATGGAAATATATAAAGTTACCATTTGCAGCTGTTCCTCGTTTTAGCAGGCTAGAGCGTGACCTTGAGCGCTGAAAGCGCAGAAGACATAAACATTTACGTCTTCACAGGAATTGATTCAGTCATTGTGGCAGCTAGTCTATGGTGTTAAGTTTTTTCCTTACAGATAAATATGTATTACAAGGGTTGCCTTTATATTTCGGGATTAGAGAATAAAAACAAATATTAATCATCGAAAGTCGCATGAGAGCTCACATTGTCGGTTTTAGTGCTTCGAACAAATTTTTCTAAGTTCGTCTCGTCTTGAAACAGCCATACAGTGTACAGATATTTATTTTCGGGTGCATATGTATAAATCCACAATTTATAAGCCGTTACGATGTTATGAGGGTGTTTGAGAGCTTCACTATTGTGTTTTTTATTAAAGATTCTATTATTATATATTATAGAATCGACACAAGCCTATTTCGAGCGACAGACAATTTATGTGGGATTCAACTTGAACAAAGTCCAAACAAACTTAATGCCTATTTTTATCCAAGATGAGTACTTTAAGGTATGGTTAGGTTAGATTATAGGGCTTATCGATGATCGATGATCCTTTGTGAATCTATAGATTACCAAACGCTTAGTAGCCAATACAAGCACTAAATTTCAATTCCTTCCAGTTCGGTGGGATGTCTGAAGATATGCCCAAGTCTTTAAGTGTCCACTTCGCAAACGCAGGGCAGTCAAGTAGGAAGTGTTGAGCTGTTTCCAGCTCATCTTCTTCCAAACAGCTTCTGCAAATAGCGTTTGGTAAGATTCCCAACCTTTCAACATGGACGTCAATAGGGCAATAGCCAGTTAAAAGCCCCAAATGAGGGTCTTGGGTCAAAAGGCTTTTGCAACAGCGCAAGTACCGATGGTGGTCCAGCGCTAGCTAAGCTTCCGCAAAGTTCAGCAATCTAGTAGTACAACACAAGGGGATACGGAAACATCAACCCGCTCCCATTCCACCAATAGTGGTTTTATGGTGCCTTTATTTGTTAGATCAGCTTTACAATTTTCTGCGATTGCGAAGTTAGACACTCATCGACCAACTCTAAATAAAGGTAAATGAGTTCAACACTAATATCGAAGCTCTGCTATCTGATAGAATTTTTACTTCTCTGACGAAGACTGCACTCCGAAACAACAGCTCTACTGCTACCTTAATGGCTGCAACCCTACCCTCAAGCTTTGACCCATCCGTAAAGAAGTTCACTGCCCCTCTCCTTCAACGGCTTCTTCCCACCCATGGCTCCCTTGCCGGGAAGAGAAGGAACCGCCAGAGTTCGGTTTATGCGAGTAAACAACACAAATACAAGTATTTGATAAAGATTGCATTAGATGGGGTGAAACGACTCAATGATATATTTATTTTGATTGTGGTGTGATTTCTTGTCAAGTCGAATACTTTCCAGTTCTTTCAGTAATTAATTTTTATAATATCAATATAGAGTAAATTTACAATACTCTAAATTGGTCGAAGAGGTTGTTTCTCATAATAAGTTGTTACCACAAATTTTAGTTTGTATTGTCTGTTGATACAGTAAAAGAAATGGTAAACTTAAACATTAACCGATTAAGCGTGATATTTTTTAAGTCATCCTATAGGTTAAAAATAATATCAGGCGTAGAGGTTCGTACACCGTTAGGAAATGCGAATTGTATCTTTAATCGAATACCCAGAACTCCCGAATTCACTTCAACTCGATCTTTTTATTCGACCTCAGAGATTTTCAATGACTTTCGAATTTTTTAATTATGATTGCAAGTCCTTATAGGAAAGTTTTAAGAATAGTTTTTTACGATTTCTACTTGATTCTCCACTCTCGACGAACAAAAACCAAACTCTATAAGTCGCTCATAGTTCCCGTCCTGCTATATGGTGCGGAGGCTTGGACGATGACGACAACCGATGAGTCGACCTCAAGAGTTTTCGAGAGAAAAGTTCTGCGAAAGATTTACGGTCCTTACGTATTGGCAACGGCGAATATCGCATTCGATGGAACGATGAGCTGTACGAGATGTACGACGCCATTGACATAGTTCAGCTAATTAAAAGACAGCGGCTACGCTGGCTAGGTCATGCTGCCCGGATGGCCGAAAACACTCCAGCTTTGAAAGTATTCGACGCAGTACCCGCCGGGGGAAGCAAAGGAAGAGGAAGACCTCCACTCCGTTGGAAGGATCAAGTAGAGAAGGACCTGCGCCACGTAGCGAAAAGAAGAAACGACTGGTGCGCTGTTGTTGCCTCGGCTATAATCGCGTAAGCGGTGTCAACGTCAATTAAGAAGAAGAAGACTTGATGATACCACAGTTCCTCTTACTTATTTCATTGCTTATGTTAGTATTATAATATGTGTCCAGTAGCCTAGATAGTTAAGAATGAATTGAGCCTTCATATTGTAGCTAACTGAACTCTTTTTTTTCGCTTGACTATTTGTCAATGGATGCTGAATTCCTTTTCTGCCAGTCAAAATGTCACCCACCTCATATGAACAACCAGACAGACCTATTAGCACTGAGCGCTCTACTGAAAGTCAACACACCCTGCTAACGTATAAACACCCGGTTATTTGTATCTCCTCCCGCTAAGATGCAAGCACCGACAGTGGCTCGACGCCACACCACGTGCGCCTAAAGGCCGCAGCGGCACAGCCATTGCCAACGCTAATGTGAATGCGGTTTGCGTTGGTAGCTCGTCATTCAAGCAACATGCTGCGAATACTCAAACATACTCGCACACCCACAAATGTAGCTACATCCGCGTGCGGAATGTTGCGCACTTGTTGCAGCTTCGCTGGCGAAAAGCCAACACGCACGCGCCACCCGCACATACCAGCGCCGGGGGTAAGCGCAAAACCACATTAGCAATGTGACTGACAGACGAACAGGCCATTAGCTTTTTGGTACAAGTCTAATTAGATATTTTGAGCAAAATGTGAGCGCGTTGCGTTGCAGCAATTAATAGTAGCTTGTGCAACATGCAAATGCGCCACGAGAAGATGGCAGACAGGAAGACGAATGTGAGACTGAGCTCGAGTCACAAAAATAATCGCTATGACAACAAAAACAACAGCGCGACATTATCCACGTCAACTTGATGGTCTCTTCGGGGCATTCGCACAGCAACGGCTCAGCGCGCTCTTTCGTCTTGCCGAGCCACCCACCTTATCGGGTCCGCCTGCTGTTGCCTCATCGATTGCATAACGCGCAAGTTCCAACGAAACAGCTGTACAAATAAAGCGCTTCCTCTGCCGTGCCGTCATCAGGAAACCGAAACACAACCAAACCATCCAAGTTGGATGGAGGCGCCGACTGGATGAGCGGTTGTATAAAAATCGAATAAGGAAGAAATCAAATCACTGTCTAACCCATTTAAAATTGTTAACTATGTTGCCAAACTTTGTCGCTGCTCCGTAGATTCACAAGCAAGCAAAGCATCTTTGATTGCCTTTTGCCTTCAAACGACCAGCAGGTCCGTACCTTCGCCGCCTAGCTGGCCCGCTAAATGGCGAATGTCTTGGCCATGTTGCCCGTCTGCACGTTTTCCCTGGCTAATGCAGGCCAATGCGGTGTTGTAAGCGCATTTCCTATTCGTTTACAGTGACTCAATTGAAAATTACATGAAAACATAAATTACTGTTGGAGTTCAAAAACTGCTGAAAAGAGCGAAATCGGAAATCTCACGTGTGTGCTTATGTGTTAATATATATGTTCGATTGTTTAAAAATATCCTGAAACCTTCAATTGCTGCCTCAAGTCGCCTCAACTGGTATTTTGTGTGTTTTCTTTACGCTATTTTCGCGTTTGTGCTGTGAATACGGAAGAGTGCCAAAAATTGCAAACTTAACCGAAAAGAGTCCAACTCGACAGCGGCCAAAGCAAAATTTGCAAAGTGCCAGACAACGTGTCCACGACATTGCAATCACACTGCCTGCTGGCATTTTTCCTTTTTTATGGTATTTATTGTTGTTGTTGTGTTAATGTTTTCGACATGCAACGGCACTCAAATTGGCACTGCAAGGTCTGCAAGGTTAGCATTTGTATTGGCTATGTTGAGGCTATGAGCGTTTAGCAACAGCTGCCACAGCAGGCAATGGCATTTGCTTAGTCACATATTCAATTTAGTGCTATTTCTTGGTTTACATTTTGGGATGAAAAAAGAGTTAGTTTCTTTTATAGGTATGTGTTCCCTTTTGTGTAGTAAGTGAGATAAACTCGTTTTATAAGCTCTGCATATACATATGTATGTATGTATAAATAATTGAACTCTGCTCTGTTTTGTATAATCCTAATTAAATATTGAAAAAAAATATTTGATTGAATTTTGTAGCGCGAAGTTTTTATATTTTTTTTCTTCAAAGTTCATGCAGCGAACAAACAATTAGTTTCTCCTCTGTATTTCCTATCTCTCTTATAACTTCCTACCTGGATTTGAAGATTTCTTTAAAGATCATAAGAGTACAAAAAATATATATGCAGCAGTATGTTAATAGAATTAAGTAGAGTTAAGGATATAGCGACAAGGATCGTAATTCTAATAATCTTATGTGAGATTCTCGATCTAACGCAATTAATGCTATAATAAAAACATATTTTCTAGACCAAAGAAATAAATTAACTGATATATTCGACAATAAGTCACCAAGAGAGGAGTGAAAAAGAACATTTGATAGAGAAAGCCTAGAGCGTGACTAATTTCAGCCATTGTAGGATATAAATTCACATTGAGATAGTGAGACGGAATCACAAGGTTGGAATTGATATAGTATAAGTATGTATAAGTATAAGTATAAGTATAAGTATAAGTATAAGTAAAAATTTTATATTAGGTTGTCAAAAAAATCTTTCTGTATTTTCGCTAGATGGCGCTGAAAGCGCGTAGTTCTAGTTTTATTCGTAGCATCGGGTCATGCTACACTTTTTTGGAAAGCTCATTTCATGCGCTAACACGTGTTTGATTGATTGTCGTTTCATTTAAGTCGTTCGTGAGTTATAGCGTCGCAAACCTGGAGCAAAATAAAGAGAAAATAGGGCATGTTTTACAGTACTACTAAGATAATGGCAAAAATGCATCACAAGCCGCCAATGAAATTTGTGCAGTTTATGGACCCGATACAGTTTCCATTTCCACCACACAACAGTGGTTTCAACGCTTTCATTCTGGTGTAGAGGTGGTCGAAGGTGCGCCACGCTCCGGAAGGCCTGTCGTCGAAAATTGCAATAAAATCGCTGAATTGGTCAAAAGAGACCGGCATAGTAGTCATCAAACCGTTATAAACCATTTGAATTAGCTTGGAGTCACTAAGAAGCTCGATGTATGGGTGCCACACTAATTGATTCAAAAAAAAAAAAAACCGCAAGACTTTTTTGACAAACCATTATATAAAAATCACGTGTCACGTTGTTTGTCTGGGATGGACGCCTAAACTACTGAACCGACTTTAAATTTGATTGCACACCATTTGCAATTTGATCCAACTTGAGATACAGGATAGCTTTCATCTCAATTTATAATCGCATATTATATTATTACAAATTGTTTGTCTATTTTTTGACAGTCAGAATTATTTGTTAGCTCCAGAAGATTCTAACAGATGGCGCCATGTTAAAAATACAAACGTTTTATATAAGCTTGAATTTAATAGCATAGTCACTAAATATCTTAATTTTCAAATATAAAAGAAATTTAGGTTACACCTTAATTTCGGCAATACGTATGTATTATGCTATTAAATTTGTGTGTTTTAACATAGCGCCATCTCTGGAATACTTACTCAATCCGGCCAACAGTTAACGTCATCTCTTATAATATTTTGGAGCTAACGGATAACGCTCGAAGCAGAGAGGCATGACGCAAGCGTGTTAAAAGAGCATTAAACTGCCAAATACATAATTTATGCACTGTTCTTGAGGAAAAAATGAATTGATTCAGATTATTTTTCCGAATATACAGAGTAATTACTTAAATCATAACTGGCTCAGTGAGCGGGCTATTTTGGCATTCAAAAATGTTGGTGTTGACGAAATTAACTTCCAAATTCAACAGTTGTTACCAGGCGATCTGATGTATTTTAAATCAATCGATACTGTTCTTAATGATAATGAAAGTATAAATTTTCCAATTGAATTTTGAAATTCACTAGATATACCCGGAATGATACCACATAATCTTCGAGTAAATAATAGTTCACCGAGTTTGGCTATGAAAAAGATCACCGGAAATATTCTTGAAGAAACCATATTATCTGGAAAGTTTAAAGGTGAAGTGGTTCTGTTCCCACGTATTCCAATAATACCATCGGATTCTACGATAGCCTTCAGGAGCTACAATTTCCCGTTATTTAGCTTTTGCAATGACGATAAATAAATTTCAAGGCCAAACAACGCCCATTTGTGGTTTAGATTTGGAAAATCCATGTTTTTCTCATGGGCAACTATATGTTGCATGTTCACGTGTAGAAAAACCGTCGCATCTATTTGTATTAGCTAAATACGGATTAACCCAAAATATTGTGCACCAATTAGCGCTAAATTAAATTTAGATTAAAAGTATTGATAATTCAAAATATTGAATAATATTTTTAAAGATTTAAAACTATTTCTTAAAAATTTAATTAAATAATAAAAAAAAAATATTTTTAAATTAATTAATTTGTATTAACCCTTACCAAACACAGTAGTATGAAAATTTTGTTCAATGGCATTAAAAGTCCTTCCCTTCCAAATTCCAATCCAGTGGGTTCTTATGTCAGCTTTGACGTTTCCGTCTTCGTTCGTACATAATAATTTCAATCTAATAAAGGGTAACTGTTCCCCGTGAAGAGTTTACAACAATATAATATAACAAAAAATTAAGCCACAGCAAACGTCTCCATTCCAGCACAAAAGGGGCTTCACCGCTGACCAAAAACTTGTTTTTTTTGCAAATCGTAATCGATGTTCATCTCGCTTTGGGCCCATTCACTGAAATTTTCCGCAGTAATTCAGTTCATTACGTAGGCTGCTATATATATTTCTGGCCTAATAATGGAAATAGGCATATTTATGAACGAAAATGTTTTTTTTTTTTGGTTTGGTGATTTGGCTCGTCTTGAAAGACCAACACGGTCGATTGCTGTTTTGTTTCGGGCTCATACGAATAGATCCATGATTCGTCACCTGTGACGATCTTATAAACGTCTTGTGAAGCACCGCAATCGTATTTTTTCAGCATTTCTTTACACCAATCCACACGAGCCTTTTTTTGAGCGATTGTCAAATTGTGCGGGATCCAACGAGAACAAACCTTTTTTACGACCAGGTGTTCATGCAATATCGAATGTATGCTGGTGGGAGAAATGCATAGCCATGCTTCTATCCGAAGGTATGTTACATGACGGTCTTGCATTATCAGTTCACGTACGGCATCGATGTTTTCTGGCACAACGGTTGTTTTTAGACGACCTTCACGGAATTCGTCTTTGAGCGAGCGTCGGCCACGATTGATTTCGACGTAACAGTTTTTCACAGTGCTATAGGATGGTGCTTCATAGCCATAAAAAGATTTTAGTTCATCGATGCACTCTTGTCGTGATAATCCACGTCGAAAGTTGTGAAAAATGATCACACGAAAATGTTCACGAGTTAATTCCATTTTTTGAATTTTTTAATTCCCTGCAAATAAAACAATTCACGATTAAATGACAAAACATTCTGAGTGATGTTATGCTAAAAAATGTCAAACTTTCCAATGGAAATGTCAGATTGCACCTGGCAACACTTAGTGTTGCCCAGACCAGAAATATATATAGCAACCTACGTATAAGCTAAGTAACAGCTGTCAAAAATAGCAACTCCGATATATGTGAAGACTCATTCAGAACCATATAACCTTAGCCGGCACATACTGGTAGCGCCGGGAGCTCATTGTGTATTCCAGATAATTCTGACACTTTTCGAGGAAATATAGCTATTAAATCTAGCATCTAATTAAATTTAATTCATTATTCTTCTAATAAGTAGATGGCATCTATTATCTGTATCCCGACCTGTATAGTCACGCTTTATGCCGTTAGAAGGCAAGATTATGCTCTAAGAGATCTGCTGACTGTTTTGTGATGGATTGACTCAATATTGTTTGATCACGCGAAGAAAATGGACACCAATAAACAGAAAATACGCATTGTTGAACAGATTTTCTTCGATAAAGGTGAAGACGTAAGCCAAATGGTTGAAAATATGAATATAAATTAGGGTACTGATACCGCAGAACGATTCCGATTTCATGGAGTGAATTTCTAACTGTTAACCGCTTAACTGCTACTGAAATGCAACACAATCGATCAAAATCATCTCTATGAGCTGCTACCTTACGGATAAATTTTTTCAGGGACTTTTACTATCAACACTTATCATTTGTAAGACTACGCTGTAAGCATCTGGGATCTCCACAGCATGATGCACTGGAGGAAGTATCTACAGTGAGGGCACAGAGTCGCATCCTAAATGATAAGCTGTGTATCAAAAGTATGACGCGGGGCTTAGTGACTGGCTAGAAGCTATTTGAGCTTGTTTATTAGTTTCTTATGCATTCACGTTATAGTCTGGATGTGGCACTAACTGATTACTTTCCGTTCCTGTCTATGTAGAATTACTTTGCTCGCTTTAGAAGCATATGAAAATCGACTGCCCCAGTTTCTTTGTCAATTGAGACGAGGTTTCAACGAGTTTTTGAACAAAATGTAGCAAAACGATTCACCGAAATAGCTTAGCTGTAACTGTTAATAAAACCCGTAATTTAATACAGAAGTAATGAATTTTGCCACTATATCTCTTGATGTATGTGTGGTATGTATATAGGTATACTCAGTTTCTTGGGTTTTTAAACGATGAAACACCAATTATGGATTTTCGCTAATGTAAGGAATAATCCACCTAAATTATCGGCATATGCGTGTTTACGGGCTGAGGCACTTTTTCAAAAGTATTTGTTACCCATTTCAGAAGCTAGTTGTTCGGAAAAGATTAAGAAAAGTACATGAGCCATATAAAATAAGCCTTGTAATCCAATAAAGTAAACGTTCGTTAAAGCACAGCCATTAAAAGTGCCCACAAGCAACGCCTTCTTGATATGATAATTGATCACCTGACCAGTAATTTCGGCGTTAACACGAGAAGATGTTGTTTTGATTTACTGCAACCCAAATGTGAGCGAGCGTAATATCGTCTGGTGAATGTGTCAACAAATGACAAGCTCAATCGCCCAGAGTGATGCACATTAAGGTCAACGTAGGTAACAAGTATCTGAAAAGAGAATTTTTTATATACTATACATACAAGTAGGTATGTATGTGCCTAAATGTATATGTTTGTATATGTATCTACTGTCTTCAAATAACCCATTAAGTATTTCAATGGTTCGCAAACATAAGCTGGGATACAATTTACAGTTCGATATCGAATCACAAAAAAGTTAACTGGCGGTGGAGGTTGGTGGAGGACTTTGTTTTCGGGAATTAACAGGCGTCTTTAGAGTCAAAAGTTTTCTATTTAGTTTGTCTGTTTTTAACGTGGCTCTATATCTTATGCTTTGGACTATAGTTGCCTTCAAATCAACAGAACTCCGACTTATTTCTATTCAGTAACTTAAGGATTTCCTGACGAGACTAGCAAGTACATCTTATCAAGGAGTAGTTCAATCAAACGGCAGCGGGGCTAAGTATTCCTACACTAATCTCGAGCGCTCGATTTGTAACTAAAGCTAGCCAGTAAGCTCCTTATTTCAATTCATTAGGTTCCTAAGAGATAACTTTTGTAATTGTAAATTGGAAACTTTTTTAATAAAGAGATGATAGCTTGGGCGAAGCCGAAATTAATGCTTTCTTTTGCCAGCGATTTTTTCTTCAGTACTTCGTTCCCTCGAATTTCAAGCATATCAAATTTCCTGCTGGCACTGCTCTTTGCATAAATCTTGATATTTAATATTTTTTATTATGGCGCTATAATTTGGGAGTCGTTAACTTTTTCAGCTTGAAAATCTACGTAGTCACTTAATCACAGGCAGACCTGGCTGACAGGTAGACTGGTTGGAAGCCCTTAATCCTGCGACTTATTTGTCAATTTTTTTCGTTGACTGTCAAAAGTGTCACATTTCAGCTATGTGAGCCATAAATCTTTGGGGGCAACGTCGCGCGAATATGAATATGCAGTATGTACATGCAAATTAAAGTTAAATTTTTCGGAAAATGAAAGTTGATTTGGTGTTAGTAAATTAAGAAAAATATATCATCAATGAAACTAAGTGCGAATGCCTGTTGCATATTGTTTAAATATTTACTGAAAGGAGTTACTATAAGCTCGCGTAATAAATTAATAAAATACATACATATGCTCACTGTATACTATATAGTTGCGTAGCAGGATCCCGCTACAGCATATATAGTACATATGTACATACATACATATTGCCAGACTGCCAGCCAAGCATTTCCAATTCGTTGTTGCGAGCGCCGAGCATGCAAATGACCTATTAGCTAATCGTTCATCCTGTTTTTTGGGACTTTTTGTTCGCTTAACGGTTCTTGTTACGCCATTTATTTTGCCTGTGAAAATTCGAATGTGATTTATGCAATGTGCCACTGCGGCTGCCGTTTTTTTGGCTGTGCTGGGTGGAAACACGAGGCATAAACGACATAAGTAAGTGCTTATGTAAGTGAACGTATGAATGTGTGAATTGGTGATTCCTCTTCATTTGATTTTTTATCAGTGATTAGCCCCCACAACGACTTTCAACCAATGTTACATAATCGCCATCACACACTTTTGTACATACTTGCATGGAAGCTACCTGCCACTGGTGGTGTCATGTTGCAACCGAGTTCAACTTGTCCCAAGCAAATACTTAACACAATGTACAGCAATGTGTGTGTGAATGTAAGCAATATGGGCAATCACACACGTACAGTTATGTGGATATTTTATATATACTTATTTATTTCATTCGCATTTGCCATTTTTGCATCTGCCTCGATTAATCGCCGATGCGTCTTCGCTTTGCAATAAATGGCCTTCTGCCACTTCATTTCGCCTCAACTGCCGTTACGGTCATTGCTTGCGATCTGCTCGTTTTTGTATCATTGGTGTTTATTACTTATGACATAAACATGGTCACATTGCAGGCGTCCTTTCACAAAAACAAAGACAACAATTGCAACAACCCACCAAACGAACCTCAAGACGGCATCCGCATGGTGATTTCAGTTCAATTTCTAGTTGCGTAATGCTTTGCTAAGGCGGCATTACTCATTTAAAAAAGATTTGTAGGGATTTATATTTATAAGTACAATTATAAAGATCGTATAGAATCCTTTAGCGTGGACTTCTTTGATTAGCATCATAGATATTCATATTATCATCGCATAGGCCGTGTTTTTTGTACTATTTTAATCATCTTCAGATTAGAAAAACCACTCGCAGCCTGGAAAACCTAAGGGAAACATTAAAATAAGAAAAAACTTTAACTTTGGTTGCATTGAAGCATAATATCATACTTCTCTTTCTTTAATGGCGTAGACTCGCTTACGCGGTTATAGCCGAGTTAACAACAGCGCACCAGTCGTTTCTTTGTTTTGCAATTTGAGATGACCTAGCCAGCGCAGCCGCTGTTTTTTAATTCGCTGGTCTATGTCAATGTCGTCGTATAACTCATATAGCTTCCCGTTCCATCGACTGCGGTATTTGTTGTTTCCAATGAGCAAAAAATCTTCCGCAGAACCTTTCTCTCGAAAAGTCATCTTCCATGCCTCTCTACCATATAGGGTTACAGGGGTGGTGAGTAGGGTGTCCGTTATTTCCCCAAATTTATTTTCGACTCTGCAGCGCACTCAAAATTTTTAGTAAATGCCCTAAAAAACATTATGAAACCCATATGAGCTCTTAATATTAATAATAACCCGTGCCGTAAAGACGACTTATTTCCCATTCAAATAAAATGGGGTTTTCGTACATTTTGCAATTCATTTTTTTTTTGCGAAACCAATTGATACATTGCTGCGTCACCGAAATATTTTTGTAGGACCATAAGGTTCAATCAATTTGTTGACGGTGGGCTTCATTCTTTCATACAGTTTGCTCGATGGAACCTTGTATGCGAGGTTGAGGAGGCTTATCTCAGGGTATTTGGCGCAGAGTGTAAGGTTTCCTGTTTTGTGGATCGGGCAGAGCACACTTAATTCCAATTGTCCGGCATGTTTTCGTCTAACCGTATTTTACAAAGAAGCTGATGCAAGCTCTTTACCAATTCTTCGTCGCGGTAATTGTATAGCTCGGCTGGAAATCCTTCGGCCACCGCCGCTTTGTTGCCTCTTTAATTTCAGTGTGTTCCGGGCATCCGACATTAGATCACCTTAGGGGGTTCTACAAGAGTATGTCATACATAAATACAAAATATTCTTTACATGAAATTGATTTCGTTCCTTTAGTTTGTATGACAGCGATGTATTATAGCAGTCCGATATCTTAGGTTCGGATGAATGAGCGACTTCTTTGAAATAGCGGTTCGTAAATAAAATTTTGTACAGATGTCTCAAAAACTGAGAGACTAGTGGTGTATATATGTACATGCAGACGGACTCTCCTCTTTTCGTCGATCATTTAATATATATTTTACAGGGTCTACGACGCTTTCTTTGTGGGAAACTTCATATACTTTGGTAAGGGTATATAAATATATGTCAACGATATATACTTGTACCTGGAAGAATTTCAAAAATCGCAAAAATAAAATGAAATTGTCTTCGTTATAATGATTCGATGTAAGTCAAATATACACCATTTTGTTCGATATCTTTACCATTTTGAAAATATTTTCATAACCATCGTCCCTTTTGGAAAAAACAGTGACAGTTGATTTTCCAAAACATCTCTTGATAGATTTCTTTCAATAGCAAGGTTTTTCGCTATAGACAAGAAATTGCCAAAAAAAACCTCCCAACCAGGCTCCTGGAGATTCTGGCGAGGCACTAGCACTGTATGTGGCCTGATGTTTTCCTGTTGCAACACGATTTCTCTCCATCTGGACAATGCTGCTCGCTTCTGGACGATTGCTTCCTTCAGACGGTCAAATTGTTGGTAGTACATATGCAAATTTATATCTAAACCGTAGGGGAACGTAGCAAAACTTTCCGAATGCTTGTCGTAAATGACTACTTTTCATACCCAGTAATCATTCTTCGATTCACCAGCAATTCGCAGATTAAATGTCTGCCAATGAGGTATTTTGCGGTAACTAGTGCTTGTTCTAGCATACAGCATTTTTTAAAAGGTTCCAAACGGTTTGTTTTTGTCGGACTCGAGGATAATTGGCTCTTCAGAGCATGGTACATATTTTTTACATCAAAATTATGGAAATTATGGAACCTGGAAAGTGTTTTCACCTTTATCGATGAAAAACTGTAGAAAAAAACTGTAGTATTTTTTGTTGTTGCCCATCTTTGATAGATGCTTAAATAGTACTTAGTCAATAAATGGAAATATCTCATGCGGTAACAGTGTTACACCGGCTGTATGACATGTGGCACCGTCTTGTTGAAACGGTATTTGTTGAAATATTGGTCACATCAATATCATGCAGCTTCGGCTAAAATAAATGGGTTGTCATGTCACAATATCGAGCAACAGTCACTGCTTGACCAGTCTCATTTTCAAAAAAGTATGGTCCTGATTAGAGTCCACGCCAAACAGTGACACGTTGTGAATGTATTCGTTTTTCGATAATCACATGTGGGCTCTCAAAAACTTAAAAGCGGCAATTTTGGCGATTACCGATCCCATCAAGTTGAAAATGTGCTTTATCGCTGAGCATGATCTTGCTCAAAAAATTTTAGAACTTATTATTTCTGAAATATTGTTCAATAATGAATATATAGTACGTTGTGCTATCGTGGGTTACATGATAATCCAATCCATATTTACTAAGCTTTTTTTGTTTGGGTTTTCAACACGTTATTACATAAATGGTGCCAAATTTAAGTATGGCTGTGAGAGCGTTCTGCATCCACTGAAAGAAATGGTAGTCAGAAGGAATAAGATCAAGTTACAAGGCGGGTGTAGCAACATTTACCAGCAGCTGTTTTCGTAATAGTTTTTAAAGTGGTAGTATATCATGCAGCTTAAAGCTGATTTGATGATAAGTTATTTCCTCGTGTCTAATCGCACCCATTGGCCTGTTTTTGGATGTATACGGCTGTTTTTAAACCTTTTGAATTTGTTAATTGAGTTATTAATTTTGTTTTTGTCAATAATCGTCATAAGCAATGCTTCCATTTCCTCACTTTCAAACTGCTTAGGATGATAGGGACGTTCTTCACCTTCCAAGTCAAAATCGTCACATTTAAAATTACAAACAATTTTTGGCACACTCGCTCGTCTAGGGCAGGTTTACCATAAACTCGCGCCAAAATATGATGACTTTCGCTGAGGTTTCCTCCATATTAAAATGATGAAGAAGAACTTCTTGCTAAAGCTTGCTATTTATCCTTTAAATGAACTGCAAATACTGTTAAATGAGCACAAAGATACTAGCTCACCAACGCTAGTTCGGAATATCGAAACAATGAATTCATTATGAAGTTACGTCATGTTTTGGAAAAAATGCACGAATATTTTTACAGATACAGTATACATACGTAAATCATCAGTCCGCTAGAGTTGAAGGTTTATATTTTTGTCCTGAACTACCCAACATAAATTATTACTGTTTTAAAAATGTACCTTGAAAGCCAACCGACCTTATCTCTCCCTTACTTATTTTTGAAAATCGTTTCACTAAAATGTGGTCTAATCTGAATCATTTAAATATTTTCATAATATATTGAAGAACATGTGCATAAATATTCGAATGCAGGTGCACTTTGCACTCATTGCGTAATAAAGTCGAATAACCCACAAATACCACCGTCTCTGATGTTATTCTTGAACCAAGAGCGTGTACAAATGGCGAGTGGCGACTCACAAAGAAACGCAATTCCACAATTACACGCACTCACACATAGAAGACCACTTCAACAGCGATGAATAACAAATACGCTTTGAAGTCGGCAATCAAGAAAATCTGAAGAGACTTTGTTACGCCGCATACGACAACTGCGGCCGTATCTGGTGTCTACATAGCATGCAACAAAGCAAGATGCTAGGCAATAATTGCAAATACGAAATCAGCATAATTTTGCATTTCGACATTTGCGCAGCGGGTAACGGTACGCTGCAGCAACGACAACCTGACAACGGCACAGTAATCAGTGACCAGCAAATAATAATAACAATAACAACAATTATAACGCAATACAACGTAGACGTACGTACGGACGTCGCAACGCAATGCTGCAAGCGGGCGATGGTCAGCGGCCTTTCGGCGATTTGTGGCGACCATTTGGTTGCGCATCACCTTTGTGGTGTGTGGCTGTCTGCATTGCAATACTAACGGTAGCCCATTTGACGTTTCTTCTTCGGGTGCGCAGGTTTGGATGTGAGTGTGGCAGACGGTCAGTGTTGACCCTGCGAGAAGGTGCTTCCAATTGACAACAACTGGTGAATATAGTATCCTGTTTCCTGAGCAGAGATAATTGTCATCTATGAATTAATTCTCTGCAGATTTGAACTATTAGGAATTAACAAGAATTGTCAACACGCAACATATAGACATTTGTATACGGCAAACAAGTGCCATAAAACATACATACAAACGTAAATTACAGTTCTTTAAAATCCCGTTTATTTTTCCAAAAGTTCAAATGATAATCGTTACAAGTCGTTTAATTGATGGTTTTGATAAAATCTAGTGGGAAGCTTTCTAGAT